>PVHT020000230.1:30364522-30376406 GCA_004024745.2 Catagonus wagneri | reverse complement strand
TGCCTTTTATGTAGAGCCGCACCCGCGGCATATGGAGGTTCCCAGGCTAGGGGTCTAACAGGAGCTGTAGCCGCCGGCCTTCGCCACAGCCACAGCAACGCGGGATCCGAGCCGCGTCTGCAACCTCCACCACAGCTCACGGCAACGCCGGATCCTTAACCCACTGAGCAAGGCCAGGGATCGAACCCGCAACCTCACGGTTCTTAGTCGGATTCGTTAACCACTGAGCCACGAAGGGAACTCCCAATTGCTTCACTTTTAGAATAACAAGAGATGGGAATTCTCTTGTGGTGCAGTGGGTTAAGGATCTAGCATTGTCATTGGCTTGGGTCCAGGAACTTCTAGATGCTGTGGGTGAGGCCAAAAAATAAATAAGAGGGAATGAAGACATAATTCCTCGTAGTCTGCTCTTTCTTTCTTTCTCTCTCTTTTTTTCTTTTTTTCTTTTTAGGGCCACACCCGTGGCATGCGGAGGTTCCCAGGCCGGGGGTCTAATCGTAGCTACAGCTGCCAGCCTACGCCACAGCTCACAGCAACGCCAGATCCTTAACCCACTGAGCTAGGCCAGGGATCAAACCCGCAACCTCATGGTTCCTAGTTGGATTTGTTTCCGCTGTGTTCTTTCTGTTGGGCTTTCATCCGTTCAGAAATAATTTCAAGTTTCTTTTGAATTTGTTCCTTCTCTGACCCTCTCTTGTTTTTTCCCTTATTTCCTTCATATATGCTTTATTTATTTTTTTCTTTTAGCAGTGGCTTTTGTATACACATTGCTTTCTATTGGACTGTAGGTAGTGTGAGTGTAAATCAATTTCTTTTTTTTTTTTGGCTTTTTTGTCATTTTAGGGCCGCACCTGTGGCATATGGAGATTCCCAGGCTAGGGGTCTAATCAGAGCTGTAGATGCTGGCCTGTGCCACAGCCACAGCAACGCAAGATCCAAGCCGCATCTGCGACCTACACCACAGCTCACCGCAACGCTGGATCCTTAACCCACTGAGCGAGGCCAGGGATTGAACCCGCAACCTCATGGTTCCTTAACCCACTGAGCGAGGCCAGGGATCGAACCCGCAACCTCATGGTTCCTAGTCGGATTTGTTAACTGCTGCACCACAACGGGAACTCCCTAAATCAATTTCATAGTCCATCCCTCTCCCCAGTGCCTTCATGATACAGGTGTATACTAAAGGCTTGTATCATTTACTTGTTCGATTAGGATTTTATGATATACCCTAGGGCAACGATCCACAGGAATAGGTTAGTCCCCTTACATCAAGGTGCAGATATTTTGGAACAGGCTGGATCAGAATTACCGAGACTCTGGGCTTCTCTCTGAGCCCCCAGCACAGGCTGCGAGTGCTCACCCAGCCAGGCTCCCCTGAGCTGAGCACTGCGTGTGTATAGCCACTCCCTTCTCTGCAGCCTCCACTCGTCTCCGAGTCCCCGTGGAAGTTGAAGAGGAAGGTTCCATTTTCAAGAATGGTAGATCCAGACTAAACTCCTGGAGGCTCATGGACATCCAGTTCCAACTACCAGCCACGGTGTTCAGCCTCATTTATTATCAGCGCGGTCCTGCCAGCACAATCACTTCCACAGAGAACCTCCTCGGAAGGTTCCTGCCCCTGGGCCTCACGGTGCGAGGAAACAGACAGGCTCGAGCAGGCACTGAGCTGCCTAATGGGGGGAGCTCGAGGGATAAACATCAGGGGTTGTCTTGGTGGGAAAATTAGGTACCCAGGGATACCCTTATGATTTTGTGTTATTTTAGGCTGAGACTCCAGAGGGCTTTATAATTTAGAACCAAGGATAAAAGGCCTGGTTTCATTTTATTTCGCATCCAGAGAATGTTACTGAGCACTTGTCCTGGGCCAAGTCCAGCAAAGGTACAAAGATCCAGTGATGATCATCATTATCATCTGGTTGCTAATATTTATTGAACTTACTTAGCAGGAGTCGTTGTCAGCCCCGTTCCTGCATTACTGGGCTGATCTGTAAGGTGCTCAACTCTTGGGCTGCTCTTAGCATTTTATTCTGCTCCCACCTAAGGGTGGGATACCTGTTGGAATGCAGGGTACTATCTCTTGGAGTTAGGTTTAATGGTGGCCTTAGGGCTATCTCTATTTTATTTATCTCTATATTGTATTTTAGTAAAGGATTCAGAGAAGAGAAAGGTTGCAGCTTCAGTGGGGAGAGCCAGTAGATTTAGAGGCACCTTTGAGCATGTGTGGACAGCCTGATAAGATAAGGTTGCTGCACCCAGATTTTAAGTTATGGAGGAGGAGGAGGCAGATGATTAAACTATATATATTGCTTTTTAGCGCCACACCCGCAGCATAGAGAGGTTCCCAGGCTAGGGGTCCAATTGGAACTACAGCTGCCGGCCTACACCACAGCCACAGCAACATCAGACTTGAGTTGTGTCTGCAACCTACACCACAGTTCACTGCAACACCAGGTCCTTAACCCACTGAGCGAGGCCGGGGATCTAACCAGCAACCTCATGGTACCTAGTTGGATTCATTTCCACTGTGCCACGGTGGGAACTCCTAAACAAATAATGTGAAAGTAATTCATGAGTTGTTGTAGCGAAAACAGCCATGGGGTGCTCTCTGGAAGTTCAGGGGAAGGAGTAACCGTGGAATGAAGGAAGGCTTCATAGAGGAGGTAATGTGTGTCCCAGGCTTGGTAGACCAGTTGTACGTCTCTGGGTGAAGCTGGTAGAGAACAGCCATGCTGAGTCAGAAGAACTTAAACAATATGAGATACTGTAGAAAGATGGGGTTTTCAAGGGACTTCTTAATGGGCCCATTAGAATGACTGGGACTCAGAGACCATGTGGTAAGGGGAGATGGTGGGAGGTGGGGGCACTTAAGCTCTGGGGTGGAAAGAGGTGTCGTGATGGTGGGCTGAGGTTTTGTTCTGTTGGAGAATGGAGTACGTAGAGTTGTGTGTCAGCTAAAACTGGGTTTAGCTCGAATAATAGAAACCTAATGACAATAGGTTATCCAGAGTTTTATTTTTCTCATGTAACGAGAGGTCTGGTGTCTACGC
Organism: Catagonus wagneri; assembly: GCA_004024745.2. Lineage (NCBI taxonomy): Eukaryota > Metazoa > Chordata > Mammalia > Artiodactyla > Tayassuidae > Catagonus > Catagonus wagneri. The sequence continues at coordinate 30,373,359 of PVHT020000230.1, read as the reverse complement.
TTGGTTGCGGTAAGTCATCGAGAAGACAGGATCCTGCGCTGCTGTCTCTAGCATGTGGCTTTCTTTTTCAGATTTGTGGTTATGAGATCTTTTCTCTACCATCAGCTATGGTGTCTGTATTTCAGATTATGGGAAGCAGGAAGGGTGAAGAGTGAAAAGCCTTATGTCCACCAAGTTTATCTTTTTTGTTAAAGAAAACTACTGCTTTCCCATAATCCCGTCCAGTAGAGTTTTGCTAACATCTCCATGGTCCAAACTGGCTCTCATGACCACAACTGACCAAAAGGGTATCTGAAGAGGTGCCTATTTTGGTGTGTGGCTGTGCCAGAGAAAGTCAGAATTCCACTTAAAGGGAAAGGGCAAATTTTTGTTTGGATAAGACACCAGAAGTGCCTGCCGCGGTGACCGTTGCGATCTGCTTCCAAGTTTACAGAAATGGCTTTGGCAGCCATCAGGTGGTAGATCTCCCAACCATGACCGTCAAGCAGGATTCAAAGCGAACACACAGGCAGGTCAACATGTGTGTGATGAGAATATAGAGTGAGGAAGATGAGTGGTGTTGGGGGTGGGGGGACAGGAATGAAGGGAGAGCATGATAGGTGACAAAGAGGAAATGAGGACATGAAAGACAGCTTGGAGGAAGGAGATCGCGTGATACTTGCCGGTGAACGCGAACAAGTTCTTCTGTTAGAGGAGGATAGAAGGGGGGTGGGGTGTGAAGCTAGGAGGAGAGACAAGGATCAACCAGGAGGTCTTCGGAGTCCCAGCTAGACATTCAGATTCATGGGGCAGTCACACACCACACTTGGTACCTGCCTTCCCGGAAACCAGAGGCTTCTCTTTAGCAGGAGAAAGCTCAGGTGCAAAGAGGAAGAAGCCACGCTGGACGATGGAGATATCAGCCTGCCTGAAGAGCCTTTCAGAGCTGTTTGTTGTGGCTCAGCGGGTTAAGAACCCAGCAGAGTATCTGTGAAGACGAGAGTTTGATCCCTGGCTTAGTGGGTTAAGGATCCGGCGTCGCTGCAATCTGCGGTGTAGGTCACAGGGGCTCTGATCCAGTGTTGTTGTGACCGTGGTGTAGGCAGGCAGCTGCAGCTCCGATTTGACCCCTAGCCTGGGGAATTTCCTTATGCTCCAGGTGTGCTATAAAAAGAAAAAAAAGTCTCTAGGAATAATTTCTAGGGCTCCTGAAAACCCATATGCAGCGTGGGACTCTCTAAATTCAGGGACGTCCAAAACCAGGCACCCCCATCAAATATCCGTAGTTTTCCTGGTCCCGACGGGAGTCATTTTAAAACGAGCGGTATTGTTTAGCGACAGAGTACACACACACACACACACACACACACACACACACACACACACACACAATCGTTATCTGTTTCCAGGGCAACAGACTTAGAAAGTTTATCCAGTGGTCAGATTCTTAACACAGAAGGGTAAAGTTATTTGCGAACCTTTTCCCCAGAGCCCTTTAATTTGTGGGCTATTGAAAAGCACAGGAGGATGTTAGGGTCGTGGGTACCTCGATCCGATTTTCTATTTAGAAATAACTTCCAGGAGTTCCCGTTGTGGTGCAGTGGTTAACGAATCCGACTAGAAACCATGAGGTTGCAGGTTCGATCCCTGCCCTTGCTCAGTGGGTTAAGGATCCGGCGTTGCCGTGAGCTGTGGTGAAGGTTGCAGACGCGGCTCGGATCCTGCGTTGCTGTGGCTGCGGCGCAGGCCAGTGGCTACAGCTCCGATTAGACCCCTAGCCTGGGAACCTCCACATGCCGCGGGTGCGGCCCTAAAATAACAAAAGGCAAAAAAAAAAAAAAAAAAAAAGAAATAACTTCCAGGCTTTGTGGCGCATTGATGGGATAGGGCCACGATGGGCCCACGTGATTAGATGGGAGCATATTTGTTGATTGTTTTCTTTCAATAGCCTTTATTTTTTAGAGGAGTTTTAGGTTCACAGAAACATTGAGTGGAGAGTGCAGAGTCCCGTGTATTCTCCGCCCTACACGTGCACAGGCTCCCCCACACTCAGCGTCCGCTGCGCCAGTGGCGCCCCTGCTCCAGTTCGTGCTGACACATCCTCATCACAGAAAGTCCATGTTTTACATCTGGGTTTGCTCTTGGTGTTGTACATTCTGTGGCTTTGGAAACATTTATAAGGACACTGTCGTACTTGTTATGACCTGACAAAGTACTGCTTTACTGTCATGCAGAATAGTTCTGCTGCGCTAAAAATTCTCTCTGTTCTATCTGCTTGTCCATCTCTCCTCTTGACCCCTGGCAACTGCTGACCTTTCCACTGTCTCTGTAGTTTTGACTTTTCCTGAATGTCGTATAGTTGGAATCACACAGTACGTGGCCTGCTCCAATCGGCTTCTTTCACTGAGTAATACACATTTAAGTTTCTTCCATGTCTTTTAATGGCTTGGTAGCTCTTTTTTAAAGTGTTGAATAATTTTCCGTTGTCTGGACCAACCATACTCTATGTATTTATTCACCTGCTGAAGGACATCTTGGTTGATTACAAATTTCAGTAATTGTGAATAAAGCTGGTATGAACGTCAGGGTGTAGGTTTTCGTGTGGTCATAAGTTTTCAGCTCGCTAGGTAAATTCCTAGGAGCAGAATTGCTGGGTCGTATGATAAGAGTATGTTTAATTTCATAAAATACTGCCTACCTGTCTTCCAGAGTGACTGTACCATTTTTGCCTTCCCACCAGCAATGAATGAGAGTTCCTGTTGCTCCGTATTCCCCTCATCATTTCTTACTCTCAGTATTTTTTGGGTAGATGAGAAATGATGCGGGTCTGAACTGAGGCTGGGGCAGTGGAGATGGAGCAAGCAAATTCTGGAAATATCTCACCTTTCAGATGGACAGATCTTGGTGATGGATGGGCTTGGGTTGTTGAGAAAGTATGTTGGCTCTTGGATGACTCTGGGATTCTAGTTTGGGTGACAGGTTGAACAGTGATGCTACGAGCAAACAGAGAAAAATAAAGGAGCAAGACAAGTTTTTAGAGCTGCAATATGGTATCTCGTTATGAGGTATCCACAGAGTCTGGATGTTGGGGGAGAGCTGGGTTGGAGATAGAAATACAAGTGTTACTGGCGTGAAGATTACAGTTGAATTCATGAGATTTGATATGATTCCTCAGAGCATTTTGGATTCTTTCCTATAGAAAGATAGAAAGAAGAGGGCAGGGGAAAAATTATGGATGGTGTGGAAACTAGCTTCCAAGGGGCCAGGAGAGAAAGGAGAGCTTTCAACAAACAACATAGAATCGTGTAGAAAGTTGGGGGCCTGAAAGGGTAGGTGTTGAACTGAATTATCCAGTCATTTCTGGCTGCCTCTTATCCTTAGGAAAGATAAGTTATGGCTTTCAAGAGTTATTTTTGTTGTTATTGTTTGGTAATCTGGAAGCAAAAAGAGCAAATGTTATAGTTGGGTAACAGCACAAGATGGTCCCAGATTTTGCCCCAAAGTGAGTCTGTAGGTTCTTTTATTCACTCATTGTTGGCATATATTTCTTATTACTGTGGGTTGGATACTACGCAACATACTAGGACGAGAAAGCAAACAAGTCAGACCACGTCCTCAGCCTCCCGAGCCTCGGATCTCGCTCGTAGAGGGCGTCAAACAAGACGTAACTCAAAACAAATACATGTAATAGGACGTGATGGGGCAAAACTAAAAGAGGAAAGTGCTGTTTTAGAAGAACGGTCACGGGGACACTCCGGTGTGAGGACGTCTGAACCATGACCTAAGTGAAGTTAGGAGGCAAGCGGGGCGACCGTCCCTGGGAGGGACATTCCGTTCGAAGGAATGACGTCAGGGTGACATCTTCAGGGCTTCTCCCTGACCCTCGAGGAACCTGCATCCTTCACAGGGGGAGTAACGTAGAAACGAACCCTGCACAGGTGGACGGAGCGGTGACCGCGTCCCCGTCATGTGCTGGTTTCTGTGCTTTCCACTTGACCACTGCTCACTGTCCCTGGAGGCATTTGAGAGAGGCCGTTTTATAACTCTCCCTTTGTAGGAGAGAACTGGGGCTCAGAGAATGAATAATGGGCCCAAGATCACCCAGCGAATGACCGATAGAACTGAGATGTTATTGGGAGTCTGTCCAGCCCCTGACACCGTCCTGCCCAGATGGCCCCGGCAGCACCATCCACTGTGTATATTCCACGGGCAAAGCTCAGCTCTCTCTGTCCTGAAAGGAAGGAACCAGGGCTGGATTTGTTTTCTGTTGACTGACTGACTCTTTAAAACATTTTTGTAATCATCAGATAAAAATCACTTGGATCTGTTTAAAGTTTTGCCCAAGAGGAGTTGATGAAGTCCAATAAAACACGGAATACTGATCTTTATGTAATGCGCATAGCAAATTCATCCCAAGGAACTCTTTGTAGTGCCGAGATCCCCAGGGATAGCTTGTGTTTGAGGAAGCTCGTTCCGTTTATGGTTTTATGCACATTTGCACAATGCTCAGGCTGAATTAAAACAATAAAATTACAATTGGATAGAAAAGTCCTCAATCTCTCTTTCTTGTATTTGTAAACAAAAAGGAGTAATCCAGTCTACTGAATGATCAACAATAATTCCATTCTTATTTGTTTTCACTGTTACTCCTTTTCTATTTTTTTATTAAAGTATAGTTGATTGACAATGCTCTGCCGATTTCTGCAGTACAGCAAAGCGACCTAGTCATATACGTATATGTATATATACACTCTTTTTCTTCCATCAACTTCCATCACGTTCCATCCCAAGAGATGGGATGTAGTTCCCTGTGCTGTGTGGGTAGGAACTCGTTGCTTATCCGTTCTCGGTGTAATCATTTACATTTAGGAACCCCAAGCTCCTGCTCCCTTCCCGGCAATCACAAGTCTGTCCTTCAGGTCTGTTCACTATTGTTTCTTAGTCGCTCTGATTACGGCTGACCTCCTAGTTGGTGGACTAGCGAATTATCAGCGCATTGTTCTCGTTGGCGGTGAATAGCTGCCTTTGGTACCCAGAGCATTTTAAAGAAATCACTTTAGGAGACATTAGCCTGAGTGTGGTGGAGCAATGAGTTTTCCTCCTTAGAGTATTATTCCCATTTCAGGAATGATCATCTCTGAGTGGTTAGAAAGGAAAAGGTTGTAAGACTTTAGAACTCTCCGAGGTATATATTTTTCAGGTGAAATGTGGGATCTGTGATGGGAAAAAACAGGACAAGAGCCTGAAGAATTAGCAGGGACTTGATCCTAGAGGCTCGTGATGGCTTACCAAGGATGTTATGCCTTTTCCTGTGGGCACAGGATCCTTCACTAAGGCAAAAATGTCATAAAAAGAATTTAGAAGTTTTTATAGATCATTCTGTGGCAGTGAGGGTGTGGCCATAGGTTGGATCAGGCTGGACATGAGGTCAGTGCTATTTATTAATTGATTGATTGTGTCTTTTTAGGGCCACACCAGCAGCATATGGAGGTTCCCAGGCTAGGGGTTCGTCCAGTCGGTTCTGTAGACGCTGACCTACGGCCACAGCCACAGCAATGCCAGGTCCGAGCAGCGTCTGTGACCTACACCACAGCTCACGGCAACGTCGGATCCTTAACCCACTGAGCGAGGCCAGGGATCGAACCTGCGTCCTCATGGATACTAGTCAGGTTCATTACCGCTGAGCTACAACGGGAACTCCTAAATCATCATTTTAAGACTCAGCTGGGTTTTTAGCATTGCCTGGGGAACTCTTCCAAACTTTAATTTGCTTCTCCCTTCCCTCTTGCTACCGGAATTTGAGCTATTCAAGATCTTCCGAATTACCCCCTCCTTGAGTTACCCGCTGTTTTCCCCTCACGTCTGGGTAGCGGCCTCTCTTTCCTCCTCACCAGGAAAACGGAGTCAAACAGGATCAGGGTGGGGGCCTCCAGCGGACCCCCTGCCCTCGCGTGTCCCTCCGTTTGTGCGGATTCTTTACCGGAAGGAATGAACCTCTCATGGCCAGATGTCCCCATCCCTCCCGCTCTGGACCTCCGCCCCTTCTGTTTTCTTCAGGGAGCATTTCCCCCGGGACGTTCATGTTCCCTTTAGAACCGTCAGCTGCTTCCTCTCTCCCAGCTCCTTTCTCATGGCTCATTGGCATGTCCGCACAGGATGGAACATTCTCTTCCTTGTGAAAACACACACGTCCCGCACACGGGCACATGCGCGCACACACAGGCACACGCGGTGTCCCCCATTCGCTCCTCTTCTAGCTTCCTCCTGTCCTGTCCTGCCCTGCGCCGCCAGGCTGGATGAGGTGGTCTAACCGCACTGTGTCCGCTCCCTCGTTTCTCCTTGACTCTCTGCCCACTGGGCACGTCCCGTGCATGTCAGCCGTCAGTCTGCCAGTCGCTCCTTTATCAGCAACATTTCACTCTTTAGCTGGAAGGCCATCCTCTGAGTGCCAAGCTGACCGTGTCTTCCTTCTCTGAACCTCTCACTTTTCTTCACCCTTTTTCCCTGACTTCATTCTTTCTTCAATTTCTTCATTCTTGTCCCCAGGTAATTCTTTTTCCTTTGTGGTATATGTTGCCTTGGTTTCTTTGCTCACTCCTTAAATGCCATGTTTCTCTTTGGCAGAAGCCTTCGTCCTTTGATGTTTCTGTGATAAACTGATGAACGCAAACCCTGGCCGTTTTCATTTCACCCGGAGGCCTCAGTTATTCTCTGTAGGTTCTTGATGCTGAAATCTCGCTTGATGCATTTCTGCAAACCCGTGTCTCCTATTGCCACATGTTCAAAATACCTGACACAGGAGTTCCTATTGTGGCTCAGCGGTAACGAACCCGACTAGTTTCCATGAGGACGCAGGTTTGATCCCTGGCCTCGTTCAGTGGGTTTAGGATCTGGCGTGACTGTGGCGTAGGCTGGCAGCTGCAGCTCCGATTCAACCCCTAACCTGGGAACTTCCATAGCCGTGGGTGTGGCCCTAAAAAGACAAAAAAAAACAAACAAGAAAAGCACCTTAAACGCAGAGTTCCTTGGTGGTGCAGTGGGTTAAGGCCCTGGTGTTGTCACTGCTGTGGCTCGGGTTGTTGCTGTGGCATGGGTTCGATTCCTGGCCCTGGAACTTCTGCAAACTGTGGGTGTAGCCAAAAAAACAACAAACAAACAAACAAACAAACAAAACAACAGCAACAACAAAAAAACCCCACCCAGAACCCAAGAAGTCCCAGACTTGCTCTTGTTTTTTACCCTACAACTGATAGTCCCGTTTCAGTGCATAAGTGGTCTCTTCGTCTATTCATTTTCCGAAGCCAGGAGTAGAGGTCGTCCTTTCCAAGTACGCTTCGCTAACCAGCCCGTCACCCCTTCTCCGTGTCCTCGTCATTGTCCTCCATCGTCATCCTCCGCATGCATCACATGCCCCCGGAGAGGCCACCGTCCTTGCAGCTCCACGGCAGCGGTAGCCTGCTGACTTCCCCGCACCCACCGCCCACACCGCACCCCGTATCTGTGGTCCATCTGAAATTCTCAAAATTGCAGGTGGGATCCTGCCCGTGTCACCTCTCCCCAGGAGTCCCTCAAAGGCTTTCAAGTGCCACTGAGTTTAAGAGCGCATGGAGTTCCCGTCATGGCGTTGCGGAAATGAACCCAACTAGGAACCATGAGGTTGCAGGTTCGATCCCTGGCCTCGCTCATTGGGTTAAGGATCCGGTGTTGCCGTGAGCTGTGGTGTAGGTCACAGATGCAACTTGGATCCTGAGTTTCTGTGGTTGTGGTGTAGGTCCGATTCGACCCCTACTTCTGGAACCTCCATATGCCACGGGTGTGGCACTAAAAAGCAAAAAAAAAAAAAAAAAAAGCGAAAAACAAGATGAAGAGCACGCGCTTCTACCTGGTCTGTGTTGAGGAGGACCTCTCTGGCCCCAGGCCGGCTGTCTTCCTTCCCTCTGCTCTTTCCTTCCCAAGGCGATGGCTTCCTGAGTGACAGGCAAACGTTCCAGGCAATGCTTAGGAGAGTTCATTGCACCCCAGACAGAAAACGCTAGAAATTTCGCTTAAATTGGTTTGGTAATTATAAAGAAAGAAATTGGGCTTTTGCATGGTGAATATTGTGCATGATGTTGGTGGCCTCACTCATCCACAGGTCATGTGGTCCCTTGCGAATGACAAATGTCCCAAGGGCCTGTGGGAATCCTCCCCCACCCCGGGGAGTAACTCCTAACAAAGCAGGTTGGAGTGGTGTCTGCACTTGTCCTTTCAAATTGAGTTTGCTGTGACAGTCTGTCGTTTATGGGGCCCAGATTTGTACATTTGTGGGTTATCATATTTAGTTTTAATTAAAGCACCCTCACAGAATGAACAAGTGACTTTAAAACACCCCTACAAGGAAACTACAGATTGAAGACAACCCTGGTAATTAAAATATGAATGATAATCAAATAGAAGCTTTTTCCAGCCACATTACAAATTAAAAAACATAGTTGATATGTTTTTAATAATACAAGAAATTTTTTGAAGAGATTGGATTAAGATGGCGGAATAGAAGGACTGGAGCTAAACTTCTCTCCCGAAAAACAGCAAAACTACAAACAAATGCCGAGCAGCCTTCAACCAACTGGACTGTAAACTTCCAAATAAGATATTCTGCTCCAGAAGACAAAGAGGAGAGCACATCAAGAGGTAGGAGGGGCGATTACGCGATAGAAGCAACCCCATACCTCCTGGGTGGGAAGCCCCACAGACTGGAAAGTAACTGCATCACAGAGACTTAGCTACAGGACTGAGAGTTCTGAGCCCCACGTCAAAACCCCACGCCTGGGGATCGGGCACAGGGAGAAAGAGCCCCCGGAGCATCTGGCATTGAAGGC
>PVHT020000230.1:30317898-30363522 GCA_004024745.2 Catagonus wagneri | reverse complement strand
ATAGCAATACAAGCCAACCTCAGGAAACAAGAAAAAGCTCAAATAAACAACCTAATTTTACATCCAAAGCAGCTAGAGAGGGAAGAAGCCAGGTCATGGAAACAACCTAAATGCCCACCGACAGAGGAGTGGATAGGGAAGATATGGTACATACACATAATGGAATATTACTCAGCCATTAAAAGGAACGGAATACCATTTATAGCAACATGGATGAACCTAGAAATTATCATATGAAGTGGAACCAGTCAGACAATTAGACAGCAACACCCAATGCTACCGCTTACACGTGGAAACTAAAGAGACACAATGAACTTCTTTGAAGAACAGACAATGACGCACAGATTTTGGAAAACCTTGGTTTTTCAAATAAGACAATCTGGGGGGTGGGGGGATACACTGTGGGTTTGGGACACAAAATCTATCGTATTGACTTATGATCTTTGTACACCTATAACTGAAATAAAATTCATTGTTAATTAAAAAAATAAAAATAAATAAAAATAAAAATGAAATAAAAATTTTAACGTTGTTTAAAAAAATAAATAAATAAATAAAATGATCAAAAAAAAAAAAGATCAATTCAGGAGTTCCCATTGTGGCTCAGCGGAAATGAATCTGACTAGTATCCATGAGGATGCAGGTTTGATCCCTGACCTCACTCAGTGGGTTAAGGATCCGGAATTGCCGTGAGCTGTGGTGAAGGCCGTAGATGTGGCTAGGATCTGGCATTGCTGTGCCTATGGTATAGGCCAGCGGCTAAAGCTCCAATTCAACCCCTACCCTGGGGTCCTTCCTCCATATGCTGCGGCTGCATATGCCTTTTTAGGAAAAGACAAAAAAAAAAAAAAGAAATTTTTTTTCTTGTCTGTTTAGGGCTACACACCTGCAGCATATGGAGGTTCCCAGGCTAGGGGTCTGATCAGATCTGAAGCCAAGGCCCACGCCACAGCTTCAGCAACACCAGAGCCGAGCTGCGTCTGCGACCTGCACCACAGCTCACAGCAAGAACAGATCCTGAACTGACTGGTCAAGGCCAGGGATCGAACCCACATCCTCATGGATGCTAGTTGAGTTTGCCTGCTGAGCCACGATGGAAACTCCGAATAATACAAGAAATTTTAAAAAATATTATCAAGAGGACCCTTTGAAGGAGAGATTTATACTCACCCACACCCTCAATGAGCTTTGACCTCTGAATATAGAGGCGGGAAATATTAGTGGGTAAAATAATGTAAAGCGTTCGCAGATGATAGGCGTGCACATGTATGTATGTGGTCTTTGTTATGTGCTTGTGAAGCCTGTTCTGGAACGTTTAGAAAGCTCTCCAGGAAAGCTGCATGTTTTCTCTTGTCTTAGGGCTCCTGCCTGAGGTCCAGGGGCCTCTTCCCACATACGTCTTTCAGATTTCAGCTCAAGTCTGCCATCACTCACAGCACTGTCCTTATGTTACGTTTTATATTTATTTGTGTGGTTACTTCATTAGCCTGCCTGCTCGTCATGGAAAGAGGGAGTGTTGGCTTTTGCCACCCTCTAGAACTACAGCCGCTCCTGTGCACTAGTGTTGAATTAATAACCTAGGTGTTGAATTAATAACCGAAGGTGTCAATGAATGCATGTCAGCGGTGTGCTGGTTGCATCGCAGCCGTTGTTATATTTTCCCAATTAATGCTGCCACTTGCAGAGTAGCTTTATGGAGCTTTATGTCAGAGGCTGTCACCCCAGCCCTTTAAAAAGCTAGGAGATGAAATTTCCACCCCTTCTGTTCCCAGAGATGTCAGGTACCAATAGCATCAAGATTCAAAGATTCAGATCTGCCCATTCCAGTCCAGGTTTTCCCTGCCAGGGCATCTTCCCTGAAGACGTGGGAAATTACATGGTTAACCGAGGAATCTCTGATACTTGAAATTCTAGGGCAGAGGATCTCTTGGTACAGGATGAGTCCATTGTCCATTTGTTGTGAGTGGACTCTGCATTTCCTTCTTCCCCTGACACTGTCTGTCTCCCTGCCTCCCCCGTCCCAAAGATGTGCCGAGTCTTGTTGCTCTATCAGTGTACCCTCCCTTCTCAGGGGACCCAATTAGCACCCAGGTACTGAATTAAGTTAGCTGCCACCTACACTACTTGCGTCTGTTCTGAGAAGTGCCTGGTGACTAGTTGCCCTATGCCAATGTCCTTGTCTTCCCTTTCCTGTCTCATTATGCCAGTTTCTTTTTAACCTTTTATCATGAACTTCCTGAATTCCAGGAACTTGGTTACTTTTTGTTTTCATTGGCTCTTCTTGACATGGAGAAACGATTCTGACTTTCAGTTCAAATATTTTCGTAGATATATTATTTTATTTTAAGTTTTGGTGTTTATTTTTTCATTTATTTGTTTTTTCTTCTTAGAACCACATGTGGAGGTTCCAGACTAGGGGCTGAATCAGAGTTACAGCTGCTGGCCTACACCATAGCCATGGAAACTCAGGATCCAAGCCTCGTTTGCAACCTGCACCACAGCTCACAGCAACACTGGATCCTAAACCCACTGAGCGAGGCCAGGGATTGAACCCGCATCCTCATAGATACTAGTTAGGTTCGTAACCACTGAGCCATGATGAGAATTCCCAAGTTTTGGAGTTTAAGAGGAGGCTTTCTCCTTAGAGTTGGCTGAATCAAAAGCAAGTTGTGGTCAATAGAGGAGAAATGAGATGCCTGGTATGCAATGGGCAAACTTAAATACTGCGTGTAAATTTCAACACATACACACAAAAGGGAAGAGTAGAATGAACAGAAGAAAAAAGAGGAAGTCATTGAAACAGAATCATAATGAAATCAGTTCCTTTGGGATTGGGAGAAGTTTGCTGAAAATTTCATTTTGCAAACTTTCTTCTGTCCATAGAGTCATAAAAAGCTAAAAGCTGATGAGTCACAAGGTATGATAGTTATTTCTCTCATTTGATCTCCTTGACACATGTAAATAAAACACTGTTAGAAGAATGGAAGTCTTCCATTACTAGGTTAGGAAAAAGCAAAATGGGCTTTCAAATACAAACTGCCTTGGCGTTTTGACACATGTCAGTTTCTATAAATTCCATAGGGATGCTGTGTCAAAAATTTTATTATGAAAATTTTCAATCTTCCAGAAAAATTGAAGCAAGGCACCATGAATACCCACATTTCCTACACCTAGATTTGGCAGTTGTTAACATTCTGGAATGTTTGCTTTATCTGCATATAAATATCCACATATTTTTTTCTAGATCATTTGAAAATAAGCTGTAGATTTCAAGACAATAAAACTCAGATACTTCAGCACGCTTTACTTAGGAAACGATACTCTTCAGTGTATCACACTGAGGAAAATTAACAGTATGCCCTAATACCATTCAGTGTATGCTCCACATTCATAATTCTCCAGATTTTCAAGAAAGGTGCCCATAGCCATTTGTTTTGGCCATACCACTTTGCATTTCCACCAGCAGAGAAGGGGGATTCCTGTTGCTCCACATTTTCACCAGCATTTGGTGTTGTCAGCTTCTGGATTTTGGTCATTCTAACAGGTATAGAGTGTGGTATTTCATTGTTGTATTAATTTGCATATGATATAGTTTCATGTGTCTGTTTGCCAAATGTATATTTTCTTTGGTAAGTTATCAGTTAAGGTCTTTGGCCCATTTTTTTAATTGGGTTGCTCGTTTTCTTATAATTGAGTTTTAGGAGTTCTTTGTATATTTTTGGATACCAATCCTTTATCAGGTATGTCTTTTGCAAATATTTTTTTCCTAGTCTGTAAGATTTTTTTTTTTATTCTCCTGACATTGTCTTTCATAGAACAGAAATTTTTAATTTTAATGAAGTCTCACTTATCAGTTCTTTCATGGATCTTGCCTTTGGGGTTGTATCTAAAAGGTCATCACCAAGAGCTCCCGTTGTGGCTCAGCAGGTTACGAACCCAGCTAGTATCCATGAGGATTCAGATTTGATCCCTGGCCTCGCTCATTGGGTTAAAGATCCAGTCATGTTTTTGTGAGCTGTGGTGTAAGTCGTGGCTGTGATGTAGGCTGGGAGCTGCAGCTAGGATTCAACTCCTAGCCTAGGAACTTCCATATGCTGTGGATATGGCTCCAAAGAGGAAGAAAGGAAGGAGGGAAAGAAGGAAGGAAGGAAAGAAAGAAAAAGAAAAAAAAAGAAAAGTCATTTTCAAACACAAGGTCATTGAGAGATTTTTCTCCTATGTTTTCATCTAGGAGTTTTATATTTTCCTGTTTCACATTTAGGTCTGTGAGTCATTTTGACTTATTTTCTCCCAAGTTTATAAATGAATAATTGACAAGTATAATTGTACATATATAAAGTTTGCAGCTTGATGATTTGATATGCATATACATTGTGGTATGATTACCAACATCAAGATAGTTAACACATCCCTCATAGCTAACTCATTTTTTATATGAATGCTTATGATCTACTCATGGCAACCTCCAAGTACACAATACTGTATTATTAACTAGTCACCATGCTGTGGATTAGATCCTCAGCATTTATTTTTCTTATAACTGAAAGCATGTGCCCTTTTCTCTGTCTCCTCACTTCCCTCTCTCCCCAGACTTGTGTCTAGATTCTATCACTCTCTCTCTCTCTCTCTTTTTGAATGAGGATGTCCAGTTGTTCCAGTGCTGTTTGTTGAAAAGATTACCTTTTCTGCATTGTTGTTTCTGCTCCTTTGTTAAAAATAGGTTGAGTCTGTTTCTGGGCACTCTGTTCTGTTCCTTTGATCCATCTGTCTCTTCTCTAGCCAATGCCATGATGTCTTGATTACTGTAGTTTTATATAAGTGTCAGGTGGGGTCTCAGTCCTACATTTTATTCTTCTATAATATCATGTTGGCTATTTTGGATCTTTTGACCCTCCATATAAGCTTTAGGATCAACTTGCCAATATGTATAAAGTAACTTGCTGGTATTTTGAGTGAGATTTCTTTGAATCTACATATCAAGTTGGGAAGAACTGACATTTTGATAATTTTGAGTCTTCCTGTATGAACACAGGACACCTTTCTATTTATTTGGTTCTTCTTTGATTTCTTTTATTACAGTTTTGTAGTTTTCCTTATATATGTCTTGTACATATTTTGTTGCTTTTTACCTGAGTATTTCATTTTTGGGGTGCTAACATAAATTACATTATCTTTTAAATTTCAAATTCCACTTGTTTGTTGCTGGCCTATAGGAAAACAATTGCCTTTTGTATATTAACCTTGTATCCTGCCACCTTACTATAATCATTTGTTAGTTCTAGGGGTTATTTTGTTAATTCTTTTACCTTTTCTCCATAAATGATCATATCATCGGCAAACAGAGACAGTTTCATTTCCTCCTTCCAAATTCATGTACCTTTTATTTCTTTCTTTGTCTTTTTGCATTAGTAGGACTTCAAGGAAGATGTGAAAAACTAGTGAAGAGGTGTCATTCTTCCCTTGTTCCTGATCTTAGTGGGAAAGTTTTGAGTTTCTTACCATTAAGTGAGCTGTTATAGTTTCTTTTTTGGTAGACTTTTAAAAATCAAGTTGAAAAAATTCCATTCTATTCTTAATATACTGAATTTTCATTATGAATGTGTGTTGAATTTGTCAGATTCTTTTTCTGCATCTAAAGATATATTCATGTGTTTTTTTTTTTTTCTTTAGCCTGCTGATATGATAGGTTGTACTAATTGACTTTTTAATATTGAACCAGCCTTGCACAAATGGGATAAACCCCAGTTGGTTGTGGGATATAATTCTTTTTATACATTGTTGGATTTACTTTGTTAATATTTTGTTGAGGATTTTGCATCTGTATTCATGAAAATTATTGGTCTGTAGTTTTCTTTTCTTGTAATGTCTTTGTCTGATTTTAGTTTCAGGGCAATGAGGGCTTCACAGAAAGAATTAGGAAGTGTGCCATCCATTTCTATCTTCTGAAAGATATTGTATGGAATTGGTGTAATTTCTTTCTTAAGTGCTTTTTGGAATTCACCAATGAACCCATCTTGATCTGGTGTTTTTGTATTGAAATGTTACTAATTACTGTTTCAATTTTCAAAATAGATATAAGCATATTTAGATTGTTTATTTCATCCTTGTGTGTCTTGGCAGACTGTGTCTTTCAAAGAATTGGTCCATTACATCTAGATTATTAAACTTGTGGGTAAGGAGTTGTTTATAGTATTCCTTTATTACCCTTTTAATGTCCATGGGGTCTGTAGTGATAACTCCTTTATCATTTCTCTTATTAGTAATTTGTGTCCTCTCTCTTTTTTTAAGCCTGGCTAGAGTTTACTAATTTTAATGATCTTTTCAAAGAATCAGATTTTGGTTTCATTGATTTTCCTCTCTTGACTTTGTGTTTTAAATTTTATTGATTTTTGCTTTACATAAATTATTTTTTTAAGTTGACAGGAGGAAGGATAAGTCTAGTATGTATGTATGTATGTATGTATTTATTTATTTATTTATCTGTTTATCTTTTTGCCTTTTCTAGGGCCACACTCGCAGCATATGGAGGTTGCTGGCTAGGGGTCTAATCAGAGCTGCAGCTGCCATCTGACACCACAGCCACAGCAACGCAGGGTCTGAGCCGCGTCTGCAACCTATATCACAGCTCACGGCAATGCCAGATCCTTAACCCACCAAGGCCAGGGATTGAACACACAACCTCATGGTTCCTAGTCAGATTCGTTAGCCACTGAGCCATGACAGAAACTCCCCAAGTCTAGTTTTTTAATTCTCTTGATTGAGAGTCTAAAGAAAGCTGTATCTCTACGAGATGATGTAAGTCTATGAAATTCTCTTGGGGATCAATGGAATATTTTATTTATTGATATGGCCTCACAATTTATAACTTTTAAAAATCTCTCCATTTCCACTATTATAACACTTTGCCTTTTGAGTATATATTCTTCAGCAATATCTTACCAATATTTCAAAAACTTTTAATTTTTCAAATTTTTCTTTAGATTTAAACATATAGCCAAATAGATTACTTTCAATGGACATTTAAGCCAGACTGAAGAGGTTTAGTCTGCTTCATGCTATCTCCATCTTTGTCTTGATTACATTACAGCTAATCTTAACATATTTATTTTCTCCACTTCTGTTTATTTGTTTTAAACAATGCAAGAAAATGTAAAAAAAGCACTCAAATAGATCTTCAAACAAATACCATTGTAGTACAAAGACAGTCGTTTTATATAAAGTGAAAAAACTGACTGATAGAGATAAACAGCAATGCTTGATGTTTAGTTGCTGGATGAGGTATAAATTTGAAATAAGAAAAGTGGGTTAAGGTTAACAGAGTAAAAGTTGAGATCCCGTAAGACAGGCGATTCATGTTAGAAATAGCCTACCTGGTGTTTTGGTTAAAGAATAAAGTCTTAAGTAGCCTGGATTTTGAAACAAGAAAAAAAAAAATACACATGCACACACACGCACTGAAGGATTCAGTTTCGACTCAGAGAGGGTAACATCTCACTGACACTAGCAAGGTGTATACCATGTAGTCACATTCTGAACTTCACATAGCTGCATAGACCTAGCCCAGTCCTTTAAATTTCTCTTCCTAATCCTCTCGTCATACATTGACTGAGAGAAGAGGCCAGTTGTGTCATCCCACGTACTGTAGTTGGCTGTTTTCTCATAATGCTGTTTACCTTGGTTCTCTCGCCTCTGTATTTCTGAAACGCAAAGAGTTAGGTCTAAGGCAGTACCGTGCAGTTGAACTTTGTGTGACGATGAAAATGTCCTACATGTGCGGTCTCCTATGGTAACCTTTGATCACAGGTGTTTTTTGAGCACTTGGAATGTGGCTCGGACAATTAAGGAAATGAGTTTTTACTTGTATTTAATTGATGTAAATTTCAGTAATCACTTATGTCTGGCGCTATGATATTGGATAACAGGTCTAGGGACTTGAATAAATTTGGGTTAAATATTGCGGCAGTAAATCTCAGGGATACTTCAGATAAGTTTTGCACATTTAAAGCTTTTAGTTCTGTTCAGCCTTGGGGTGAACTGATCAGCCACTAATGCACGTTAGCACAGAGTGAATCAGGCTATGGTTTCCAGTTCCTTCTGCAGGTTTATAGCATAAGCCAGGTGAAATCTTCTGGTCAGTATTCGGGCAAGTCAAGAATTACCTAGAACTCTTGTGACCGCGGAGGACTTATTAGTTTGCCTTTGGAGCGAGGGGATAGATTTTTGGTAAAACCACCAGGAAGAATGCTATTTCACCATCTTCTGTTCTAGGATCCACTTCCATTCTTCACACTTTGTCACACCTCCTTAATACTTATTTCCGTGTGATAATAGGCGGTGTTTCACTGATGACACAGCTGCCTGATCATGAATCATCAGAGCAAGGCTTATATAAATTTGCCACACCATACTTATAAAGGAAGAAAAAACTTAACCACAGGGGTTGATGCGAAAATGACGTTCTCTCATCTCTTGAATTAGACCTAAAGGAAATTAAACAGAACATCCCAGCCCTCCATATAGTTAACTAGGAGCTTTAAAAATAGAAAGCCGCCTTAGAATCCAACCTGGTTGCATCGGCATAGATATATTCGTTTGCCATTGCCTTTCATCCGGTAACGCATCATTTCATTCTTTCTTGAGTTTTTTAATTCAGTTGTTTAGCCATTATTTCTCTAGCAAACCTACGTGCTCAACTTCCAGTTGCAGACCCCAGCTCTTCCACATGAGGCATCTTCCGGTGGGTGTTCTGGCGTCTCCCTCCATGCTCTGAGTTTTATACAAATTCTAGGCTCACCTGCCCACTCCTCACACTGTCCTTTGCTGTGCGTAGGTTGCCACTCTCGCCCGTCCACAGGCCCTCCCCTCAACTGCAGGCGTGCTTCACTCCCAGCCTAATGCTGACCTAATTCTCCTCCTGACCGAGATTCTGACCCACTCTGTTGAACTGGGTCATAGCGCGGCTCTCGTGCTTGCTCTGGCGTCTCATAACGTCAGGGATGGAAAAGAGGTGTCGAGAGCAGGGACCGGTCCTTCTTCTTGGAGGAGCTTCACTTTCTTGGCGCCAGATGAACGCCAGGGCAGAGCAGGAGGCTAGGTGCAAGGGCAGGTTCAGGTGGGCCGAGAGACGCTTTGTTTATAGAGCTGGGGTCCTGGAGCTTCGTGGCTGCACGTGGGAAGCGGGAAGTGGGCTGGACCGAGGCGAAGGGCTCCGATGACAAGACGCAGATGAGCCCTGAAGAATGAAGACCGCACTTGCCGGTGGTTAGATCAGAGTTCAGGGAGGCGGCTCCACAGAGGGAAAGAATGAGCGTGAAAAGAACAAGGTATCCGGACTGGACAGCCTTGAGTTCCTCTTGTGACCCCGCCTCAGACTTACCATGTGAAGTCAAGGCTAAGCCATTGACCTTGTGCAACCCCACTTACTCCATCTGCGAACTGGGGATATGATTAACCCCGCACAGGAATGTGAAGATGACATGAGATGATGGGTCTGACAGATCCTAGGGTGAGGCCAGGCTCGGAGTCGGAGCTTTGTAACCATCTACCAGGAAAGGATCACAAAAGGCAATTGGCAGGTGGCATCTGGGTGTGAAACACCTGACGTGGGCACCTTGGGTCGAAGCTGCGCCCCTCCCTTCCCTACTTCAGGACTCGCCTGTATTTACTTGGATGCTCTGAGGTCCTGGCTCAGTTTGTGCATCCTTTGCCCACGTTCTGCGTGACAGTTTGCCTTCTGAAACTGCAGCCTCTAATTTTCTTAATTGCGAAATTGCCCTCAAGCCTGTGATTCCAGCTTGTTGCTCTTTCCTTATTAATCGTTCTTTAAACAATGAGTCCAGCCAATAGTTTTCCCCCAACTTTGGGATGTATTTTTTGGCAGTAGCTAAAGTGTTATCATAGGGCTGGATAAATTTTAGGGCCAAGCACCCAAAGAGCCCGTTTCGGTCATTTTAACAGCCATGTCCCAGGGCCTAGAACGGGGCGGATGCAGCTGAGGCACTTAATGCAGTGGTACAAAATGTTTGGACGCGGTTTCCATGAGAATACGCTCTGACTTGTTTTGCTAGCATTCTGGGCAGCAGGCCCACTGCCATCCAGCCCCCAAGGATCTCTGTTGGGGTGATGGCAGAATGTTCTGAAATCCTTCCATTCTGTGTTTTTCCATCTTGGAATTGCAGGAAAGCTTCAGCCAACCTCCCGTCTTCCTTCCCTGTTTACTTAGGTCCTTGGCCTCAGCCTGAATTCTCAGGCTAACTTTTCAGATGCTTAGAAGATGCTGGATGGGGTCCCTGCCCGTGGGTCTTCTGGTGGCCAGAGGGCTTAGAGAGGCAAGCGGCACCCTTGCTCCAGGGGGTACCACGTGGGGCCCGTGGGGACAGGCTGTTGAGAAGTCCTTCTCTGTTTGGTGAGCCCCCCCTGGGAAACTAAACACAGCCAACCAAGGAGAAGGCCACTCCCAACTCAGAAGGCTGTGAGAACCCACCCCAAACATCACGTCCTCCCCCTGTATCCACTTGGCTGACCTTTGCTTGGTGGCATCTTAGCCACCTTACTGTCCTCCACACGGCCTTGCAGCATTCCTTTTTTTTTTTTTTTTTGTCTTTTTAGGGCCACACCCACAGCATATGGAGGTTCCCAGGCTAGGGGTCCAATTGGAGCTGTAGCTGCTGGCCTACACCACAGCCACAGCAACGTGGGATCTGAGCCATGTCTGCGCCCCCACCACAGCTCACGGCAACACCGGATCCTTAATCCACTGAGCGAGGCTAGGAATAGAACCTGCATCCTTTGGTTGCTAGTCAGATTCGTTTCTGCTGAGCCAGGACGGGAACTCCGGCCCTGCAGCATTCTTGATGTCAAGGATGGCGTCCACCTTTTTTCCTCATTTCCATTAACAAGTGATGCTGGGCGCTTGGTTTTGATGGTCGAATAGTGTTTGATGAAGGAATGAGCAGGTGCAGCTGTGTAAGGTCCTGAGTCTCTGCCCCTTGCCTGTAAAAACAGGTAGTAAGTATTTACCTCATATAATTTTAGAGCAAATTAAGTGAGATGATACAATTTAAGGGTCTACAAATTAAATCAGGTCCTACAATTTCAGGGTCTAGCATAAAATTTGCTATTTTTCCTTGCCTAATAAATGGTGATTATTGCTGTTCTTCTTGTTGTTATGATCTCTCCTCAAAGAGTTTCTCAGCAATTGAGCCTTTCCTTTTTTTCCTTTTTTGTCTTTTTAGGGCTGCACCCGCGGCATGTGGAGGTTCCCAGGCTAGGGGTCTAATTAATCGGAGCTGTAGCCGCCGGCCTACACCACAGCCACAGCAACGTGGGATCCGAGCTGCATCTGCACCACAGCTCACGGCAACGCCAGATTTTTAACCCACTGAGCAAGGCCAGGGATCGAACCTGCAACCACATGGTTCCTAGTCGGATTCGTTTCTGCTGCGCCACGATGGGAACTCCCATTGGGCCTTTCTTTACATCTTTTTTGGTCACGTCTGTGGCAAATGGGAGTTCCCAGGCCCGGGACTGAACTCATGCGGCGTCAGCAACCTGAGCTGCTGCAGTGACAACGCCAGATCCTTAAGCCCTATGCACCACAGGGGAACTCCGTACATCCTAAAATCTCTTTCTTTGGGACCCTTTGCCCTCAGAATTGCTTGGGAATCACGCTCAGGTTCCCTTCCCCTGAAAGTTCCCGCAGTTCCGCTCCATCTCGGGTCACCACCCTCTGTCTCCTCTTGAGCAGCTCCCTCCCTGAAAGTGGAGCCCACACCTGCTGCTTTCTCCTTCCCCTGACCCTCCTCCAGAATTGCTGCTTGGCTACGGGACCCTGGCGTTTTGGATTTAGCGCCCGTGTGATGCTCCGGGAGTCCGGGAGGCGAACCACTGCATCCCCATCTCTTTGCACAGAGGGGGCTGAGGCGCCGGCCACGCTTCCGGGGTGTGCTGGAACTGGGATTCTCTGCTTTTCTCACTTCGTTTTGGCTTCAAAACTTGCTATAGCAGATCTTTGCTCTATCTGAGAAGCTCGGCACTACCCTTCCTGTTCTGATCCTTTCTCATCCGCCTTGAATTCCCTGATTCGGCTCCCTCTCCCTTTTCTCACTCCTGGCTCGGCCGCCGGCCTCTCCTCTTTCACCACCCGACCCCGGGAGTTTTGCCTTGAATTCTCCCATCCAGGTACTAAATGGCCTGACCCTGCTTAGCTTCGGAGATCAGACAAGATTGGGCGTGTTCAGGGTGGTAAGGCTGTAGACTTGAATTCCGATTCTTGGAGGGCTGGCCTTTTCACTCCCATTAAGTCTGAAGGAATTGGAAGGCAGTGACCACCTCTTTCCTGTTTCTCTCTGCTCCAGCCTGCCTAGCAATGGATCCTGATGAAAGATGTACTAAATACGTGTTTCTAACCCCCAATTCAAGGTCAGATCCTTCCTCTTCGGACTTTGCAAACTTCACCTTTTTTTCTTTTTTTTTCTTTTTTTTTTAACCACAGAAGCAGATGCTTGTGGGCTGGGCCACAAATAATTTATTGTTATTTCTTACTCTTTCTGTTATTTGAAAAATGTGATATCAGTGGTCTGCCAGGAGTGACTTTTGAGATGTGTGTATAGAGCAGGTTTTAGATGCCAACCACTCAGCACCACTGGGGAGGCTGTGGGTGAAACTCTCAGGCAGGCTGGGCTGGGGAGTGGCTTTGCCGAAGCTGGGCCCCGAGCCAGATGCTCTCGGTCCTCTTCCTCCTGTTTCTGTATCTTGCCCCACGTGGCTTCTTTGCATGGCATGCTGGTCCTCGCTAGATGATAACTCCTTAGTATTTTTTGGGAGAAGACACCAACTTACTTATGCAAAGGCACCAACTCCCTGTTTTTCAGATGAAGTTGGGTAAAAAATTCCTACATAGAAAGTGAGAGAGTAGAGCTGCTTGGGTTGGCCTGTGGGTTGGGGCTCCAAAGCCTCGCTGGGTTGCCCTGGGTTTTACACTGCCCCCCTCTCCCTGATGTCTGGGGCACCATTCTAGGAGCCACAGGCTCTCGGGAGGAGGGTTAGAAACCCACGGCTCTGCAGTTCTTTCCTGGCTTGCATTGCAAATACATGTGCTCAACAGTGAACCTGCCTTCCTTGGAGATGACTGAGTTTAGGGCAGAGCCCTGGGGCCTTAATCCCCACCCTCTGGAATCCTTGAAAGAGTTTGCATGTAACTTGCTCTGCCAAAGGAGAAGGCACTGGGCAAAGCGACAAAACCAAGAACAAATGCAAAGAACAGTAGAACAAGTGTGTTGTCCCCAGATGGCCTTTGGTATATGAGAAATCAGTGGAAGGGAAAAGAACATAACTGAAGGTTACACGTATTATGCATTTTTTCTCTGTTTCTGAAAGTCTTTGCATTGGATAGATACATTTTTATCATATATCTATTATTATTATTATTTCTATCTATCAATGCAATCTTGGATAATTAGCTCAGCTGGCCAGGAACGTGACTCAGTTTTCTGAGAGGGGACCAGCCCCTTCATAGCGGTCTGTGTCACTGGAGCAGGCTGACGGCCACCTGAGTCATGCTGCTCCAGGTGGGTGGTCATTAGCAAGCCTCTCCCACCCTGGCGGCTGAATGCAGTGCGGAAGAGATCATTGGTTTTGAGTATGCGCTGGTTTTGAGAAGAATCAGGAGCCATGTCACTGTAACGGTGAGTTCCAGACGTGGGTCAGGCCGGGCCCGGACTCCAGCACTGTCCCTGTTGGCTGTGAGGTCTTGGAGTGCCTTGGACTTTTGAGGCCTAAACTTTATCTTTTGTTAAGTGGACTAACCCTACTCATTTCATGCGGTTCTCTTGAGGATTAAGTGAGGTAGGTCTGTGTAGTAAAAGGGCGTTGGTTAACATTTTGTTGGCAGGCCTTAAGCAAGTCACATGTCAGTTCTGTGACTGCCCTCTTTAAGTGACTCATCTGCTTGTACTGAACACTTTGCCTTTATCACGTCACACTGCTGTTCACATCTTTTTCTTTGTTTTCTCTTTGCAAAAAGTCAAAATCTCCAAATGGAAGTGGATCTTTCCTGATATTTGATTTTTTTCTTTATATATATATATATATATATATATAAATTATATAAATATATATATATACACATACATATATATATGTATATATGTATATGTATATATATATAATTATTATTATTTTTTGGCTGCCCTGTGGCATATGGAGTTCCAGGGGCCAGAGATCAGAGCTAAGCCACAGTTTCGACTGATGCAATGCCAGGTCCTTTAACCCACTGTGCCGGGCTGGGGATCAAACCTCTGTCCTGGCAGTGCAGAGATGCTGAAGATCCCACTGCACCCCAGCAGGAACGCTAGGATTTTATTTCCTTTTTACAAATGAGAAGTGATATCTCAAGGGGTGAGTGTTCCTTGGGGAACAAGGATATGTTCCGTGCTCCCTGGTTCATGTGAGTGTTTAACACCCTGATCTGAGCTGCCTTGCGGTGCCAGGCAGGTTACCATCAGCTCTGCGTAATGATAGACTTGACTAAAGGTGAACAAGCCTACGGGGAATGAGTTCTGGACTTTTTTTTCCCCCTTCATCCTCATAAAAAGCAATCAAATCTGTGTTTTCAAAATAAAGGTTTTCTTTGCCACCCTTGGCTAAGGTCTTTTTGCCTCATGTTGCAACGTGATGGCCAAAGCTCCAAACATCACATCTGTGTTCAGGGAGGAAGGGGTGGGAAGTATAGCCCCTGTCTGTCTCTTTATATTAAAAACAAAGAGTCTTTCCAGAAGCCTCATAGACTTTTTCCCTCTATTTCACTAGGCAAAGTGGGGTGGCACGGCTATTTAAACTAGAGTTAAATCCTGGAAGGTGAAGATCTGTTGTTCCTTTATATTGAAAACAAAACGTCTTTCCAGAAGCCTCACAGACTACTTCTCTGCCTGTTTCACTAGGCAGAGCAGGGTGGCATGGCTTTTAAACTAGAGGTGGAATCCGGGGAGGTGAAGATCTGTCTCCTTGTCTGAGCCTTTGCAGGTAGAAGCGGGTGTGAGTGGAGAAGCCTGGGACCGAGTAGCTCTTGGGTTAGGCAGCCGGGAGCCTCTGCCGTGCTGGGCTTCGTACCCTGGTGGTGTGAACTGGCTCACGGGCTTTTACCACGCCCTTTTCTCCCCTCTGCTTCCAAGGGTTGTGCTTTCACCCCCTAGGCCTGTGTTTTGGACTAAGAGATGCCCAGGACTGTGGGTGTCTTGGGCATGGCGTCATGGCACCGGGTTGTCCTCCTCGTGGGCTTCTAACCAGACAGTCAGTCTGTGGAATCTTCCATCCCTAGCTCCACTGCTTGCTGGCGGGGTGCCTCTGAACAAATCGTGGTGCTGATCTGTGAAATTTCGGTGCAGCTTTTTGCCTCCTGGTGTGGCTGTGAGGATGGACGTGACGCGGAATGGACGGCGCTGAGCCCAGGGCCCCGCTCCCGTGAGTGCTTCGACACAGTAACGACCGCTCAAAGGACGCGTGCTCTGAGCCCGGCCCCATTCAAAGTGTCTTTGCCACTGTTAAATTCATTAATCTGCAAAACGAACTCAGGAGGAAGGCTCCTTTATTACACGCGCATCTCAGCTGAGGGACGGAGCACAGACAGGAGCAGCCACCTCGGATTACTGGGATTCAGACCATGGCGGGCTGGCCCCAGCGTCCATGTCCGGTCGCAATGCGAAAATGCTGCATCGACTTCTGCAGGGAGCCTGGTTCTTATTTCTCCAGTTCCCTTTGCCCCGGCTTGGAAGAGGAGACAGGAGACCCCGAGCTCTCTGGATGTAAATGCTTCGACTCCAGGATGCTTGGGACCCTGGGCCCTACTTAGTTGGGACTTGAATCCGGGTCTGCCTGGAGCTGAGGTTCAAGTGCAGTGGTTCTTGAAAAGGGCCGGATAGCATGGGGCTGACCATGCATCACCGTCTCCTAAACTGGGTATCGCATCCGCGCAGCCTGTGCCTCCTGTGATCGCGCTGGTCCTTAAGGAGATGGTTGATGAGAAACTGGAGAACTTCGTGGTGGTTGATAATCTGACCTCGGCCCTCTCTGGCTGCAGGAGCTGGGCAAGAGATTGGAGGATTTCTAGAAGTGCCTTTTCAACTTCCTGATGTCGTGTACCTGCTGACCTGGAGGTTTATCACTCTCTCCGACGCTGAGGCCCTCCCCTCCCTTCCCACTGGATGCCCACTGCTGTTTCTGCCTTGTTTTTCTGGCTCTTCTCCCCTGTAGCGTTCCGGTGATTGTGAGCCGTGGTTCTGGAACAATATCAACAAATCCCCTTAATGCCCAAGAGTGGGAGCTTTTGGAACGCGCTGATGATAATGGCCAAATAGCTTGAGTCCTGTAGTGTCTTTCTTTGATTTTTCCATCAGTTACGATTTCAGCTGTGTCGCCACCATTCTCTGTCACAGAATTTTCAGCCCCCACGGTCCTGACTTCCCCTGGTTCCTTTTGCTCTTGGCAGAATTAGGGGGAGCTGTGTGGGTGCAGAAGCCAAGATTTTGAATTTTCCTGGGCTTCTCTGTGGAAGGAATTCCCACACCCAGGCGCTGTGTGGCTACCGGTACTCACTGGCAGTTTTGCAGGTCAGAAAGCCCCCATTTCATTTTTCCTCTGCTTCAGTTAGTCATAGGCTGGTGGAAAAACTGTCGTTTGCTACTCTTCTGAATGCAGTATAACTCTTAAAACTGCAGGGAATTAATCGAGCCCCTCAGTCAGGGCTCAGCAAGCACTTTTTGCAGATGGCTGGCTGGCTGCTCAATCCTGTGGGCTCTTAGGCCATATGACTCTGTTACAACTGCTCGACTCTGCTCTTATGGTGAAAAGCAGCCTTAGGTGATATTTCAATGCATGGCTGTGACTGTGTTCCAATAAAAGTTTCTTTATACAGATGGGCTATGGGCATGGATTTCTCTGAGCCATGCCTACTGTCTTCTTACTCCCATTTCCCAGAAATCTTTTCCGGAGTCTTTGGATTCTGTTCCCTCCTTCCCTGAGTGACCTTGGCCATTACATTTGGGGCCATAATCCTTTTATCTGGATTGTATAAGAGTCTTCCGTCTTGCCTCAGAGCCCCGCCTTCTAATTGATCATTCACACGCCTGTCAGAGAATATCTATTTTTGAGTTTTTCACTTTAGTCCGCCAATAACACATCAAGTTCCTGCCGTGTGCCATTGTGCCCTTTGGAAGCCAAGGCGAAGAGGGAAAGACACGGTCTCTTCCTGCGTGGAGCTCACAGTTTGGTGATGAAACTGCGAGTAAGCCGTTTTATGTGCCTAAGAACGTGTAATTTATGTACAGCGTTGACTACGTTGTAAATCCCGTAAGGCATGGTGGGCGGTGAAGACCCTATTGAAATGAACCATGAACCCCGCTTAGAGCCCTGCCAGGGCCCCCAGGGCCCTTGACGTTCCGTTAACAGCGGTCACCTGAGCTGTTCGTGGCCAGCCTTCCACGTTGGTTGGTTGAGGTTCCTTTGTCACTTGGCTAGGGCTGCCATGACAAAGTTCCACAGACCGGGTGGCTTAAACCACAGACGTTTGTTTTCTCACAGTTCCGAAGGCTCAAAATCCAAGATCAAGGTGTTGGTAGGTTGGTCTCCCCGAGGCCTTTCTCCTTAGCTTGTGGACGCCGTCTTCTCCGCGTCCTCACAGGGTCTTCCCTCTGTGTTGGCGCCTCTGGCATCTCCGCCTGCAGATTTGTTCTCACGAGGACCTCGGTCCGATTGGATGAGGGTGCAGCATGAGGGCCCCATTTCCACCTCGTCACCTCTTTGGAGAACCCCATCTCCCCAAATGGTCACATTCTGGAGTAAATGAGGTTAAGGCTTCAGTATGGGACTTGTGGGGGGTCTCAGCCAGCCTGGGCTACCCTCACAAAACCGCATCAACAAGGTGGCTTATCAGCGACAGAAACGTCTTTCTCACAGTTCTGGGGGCTGGAAGTCCAAGATCACGGTGCCAGCTTGGTCAGGTTCTGAGCTGCAGATGGCCGACTTCGCGCCGTACCTCACGTGGTGGAAAGACAGAGCCCTGGGCTCCCCACGCCCTTGTGGGGGTGCTAATCCCGTTTGGGGGGCCCCACCCTCATGGCCTCAGCCAAACCCGATTACCTCCCAAAGGCCCGCCTCCAGGTAGATCAGGCTGGGGACCAGGCGTCCGCACGGGATTTGGGGTCGGACACAGACATTTGGTGCATCGTCGGCGGGTACGTGATGCCGACCACAGCTGCCCAGAAAGGGCTCGGGAGCTGAACTTTGACGACCGTCTCTGGGCAGCACTGAGGTGGTGGATCTGAGCGTCACACATCGCGAAGCTGTGGCCCAGACGACATGGTGGGGAGACCCCGCTGTGGCTGTTACTAGGGCAACAGTCAGATGCCCGCATCTTGTTGCCCTGCCCCCGCCTCCAAACCCCGCCTCCCTCCTTCTCTCTGCGCCTTCTCCCTTTTCTCTGGCTCCCCGTCACCTCCGGGGTTTAGCATGGACCTGGCTTGCCATCTCCTCTCCTTTAAGGAGACGCCTCGGCCCTTCTTTTATTACACCGGGTTTTAAATTCCACCCCAAAGCTCGCTTTTTGTTCCTTTTACATCTTCCTTGTGTCCCAGTTTCGTTCTCCCCAAAGCTTCCCGGAATGCTTTTCCTGGCCCTTCATCTGTTTCATCTTTCCACGTCAGAGATGAGAGAAATGGGGGATGACTGGGGGAGGGGAGTATGGCTTATGTCTACACCACCCGGCTTCACCTTCATCTTACTAAGTATGACCTATGTAGAGCATGACTCGTACAACGCGAACGTCCTTTTCATCTTCCCTTTGATGGCGAAAAATGTGCTTCTGAGGAGCTTCCAGGGAATGCAGGAAACCACCTTGTGGTGTATATTCTAGGGAAGATGAAGGCTTGGGAGGCTTTAAAAAGGTCTTGTTTCTCCAGATGGGTCCATAATCATTACCTAGGAATGGGGGACGTTTCTCACGGGAGACCCAGAAAAACCCACCACTCACAAGCTCCTTGACCTTGAGGGTGGGCACTGCCCATTGAACTGCTAGATCAGGCCACGTCCAGAGGCGGTGTGCGATGGGTTAAATAGAATTAGCAGACCCGAAAGGCAGTCCCAGCAAAATGCTTTCTCCCAACTCCCGTCACCATCATCTTTAGAAACACCCTTGTTTTTGGCAGAATGGAAATCTGGGGTTCGGAGATATGAATGATTAGGAAGATTACCTGGCTTCACGGGTTGCAATTAGCAGTCAGTTCATTCTGATGACTTGAATGTAAGCGAAGCCAGAGCATCTTGACTAGTGTCTGATGATATGCATGAGAGTTTAAAATAGAATTCCAGAGATTTTCACAGTTTGGGTGCATTAGGGTGCTTCTGTAGCTCAAACCATAACATAAGGGAGCTCCACTGAAAGCTGGCTTTCACTCAGGTCATTTCTACAACCGAGATGCCTTTGTGCTGTCGACTCCTTTACACGTTCACTCAGCATCCATTTACCGAGCACCACGTGTGTGAGTCTAGTAGGTGTGTATTACTGCTGTGTGCCAGTATAATGTTTGAACCTCATACACTCTTCTGTGTAAATAATGTATTTCCCCCATTTTATAGAGCGAGAAATAGAGGCTCAGAGAAGTCACACACAAGAGCAAACCATCTGGGAGTTCCTGTCGTGGCACAGTGGAAACGAATCTGACTAGGAACCATGAGGTTGCGGGTTCAATCCCTGGCATTGCTCAGTGGGTTAACGATCCGGCGTTGCCGTGAGCTGTGGTGTAGGTTGCAGGCGCAGCTGGATCTGGCGTTGCTGTGGCTGTGGCTCCAATTCGACTCCTAGCCTGGGAACCTCCATATGCTGCGAGTGCAGCCCTAAAAAGACCAAAAAAAAAAGAGCAGACCGTCTGTAAGTTTTGCAGCTGCCATGCAGGTGGGGAGGGCATATCCAGCTGCAGAACCTGGAGACGGAACGCCCTTGCTTGGCCTCCCCACCTGTTTGGCGTGACTCCGCCCACACAACAGCCATCCCCTGGGAATGGTGGATTAAATCAGATACTTAGAGTCCGTGTGTCCCTGGCGGTGGCACACCTTTGGATGCTTCCTGTCTCTTTCCAGTCTTTCCTTCACCCATCTGTCTATCCATTCACCCACTCACCCGCCTGCCCATCCATTCACGAGGAGAACAGTTCCAGACCAGAAGAAGCAGAATCAGCACTCAGACAGAGCTGGACCGTTGTGCTTAAATGTTTATCCATTCTTTAGCTGCCTCATCTATACAATGAGAATAATAATAATAATAATAATTAATAATAACCTACTTCTTAGGTTTGTTGTGAGGATTAAATTAAGTAATACATGTAAAGTCTTAGAACAGTGGCTAGCACTTTGTTATTACACCATTATTATTATTATTTCAACTATATTATTCTCAGTTTCACATAGTTGGCTGAAACTTGTTAAGGGAGTCTGTCAGAACAGCTTTTTGGAATTTATGGACTCCGAGACGCTGGTTACTTTGGACTTCTGTGACTGGAATCTGACAGCTATGCAGACCAAGGTCCCACTGTGGTTTTTGTTTCTCCTGTCCATGGTCAAAGAATTCGGGGCTTTGAATATTTAACCTTCAAAGCGCTTCAGGAGGACCTGTGCACCAACAGCTGTTTTTGTTGGATTTGAAGCAAACTTGCTTGTACATTAAATAGATTCTCGGAGGACTTCCTCTTTCTGAAGGTCACACAGTTACTCCCAGTTCCCATATTCACGCCCTGAATGTTTTGGGCAAAACATTCAATGAAGCTGAGCCCTACTTCACTCATTTTGAACTCAGTACTTGTATGGGTTCTTAGATTTCAGTGAGTTCATTCATTGACTCAATGTATTCATTGACTCAGTGTATTCATTGAGCGCCTCTTACATGCCAAGCCCTGGGTGAGACTAATAATCCGGAAGTTGGAAATGGTGGGCAGGGTTCTAGTTTTTGTGGAGACTAGGCTTGTGGGGAACACAGACTCGGTATAGGACCTGTTTCAGCATACACGACACATAGTAGGCCCACAGCGATGAGTCGTTCTCATGCCTGCTGATTCCAGGTTCGGTGGTACCTTCTGTTCATGAAGGTGTAACGCAGAATGAACTTAATCTGCAGGCACACAATCCTTTTCTTTGCGTTATTGTTGAGTGTTGAGTGACAGGAAGAAAGCGGGCAGAGTCAGACCTTAGTGCGTCTCTTGGTTCTGCACCGTTTGCTTGATAACCTCAAGACAGTTTTATATGTTTGACCTCAGTTTCCTCTGTGGTTTAATGAGGTTGTTCAGAGAGATCAATTCCCTGGTACCTTCTAGAGGAAAACGCTGGAATCTGACCACCATTTTGTAACCCCTGCCAGGGGAACTAACACTGTAATTGCCTCAAAAGCCATCATTCAAGGCAGGCATCGAGGGCAGTTATTTTCCATGTGATGGATGAAGGAGAAGATGGGATGCCGAAGTGTGGCTGTGTTCCAGTAAAATCCACTTTCCCTCTAGCTCGCCCATTTCTCAGCCACAGGATTGGCCTTTGAAGAGAACCTTGGCCAACTCTGTGGGTTAAACCTTTAGGCTGCTGGTTGCAAAGGGATCGCAAAACCATCCTTTCCATTTTAAGAGCGGTGGACTTAAAAGGAACTACCCTGCAGTCACCTCTTCTTCCTCCTGCCTGAGCAGAGCCGTCCTCGCCTTCTGCCTCCTGTCTGGATTAACTCGGCACCAGCCCCAGCCCTGAAGTCAGGACTGGGGAGTCCAGGGCGTGGTTCCAACATCAGTCTTATCTCCAGCACCCTGGGGAACCCTCCCTGGGAAACACATTCTCCTTTAGGGAAATGAGAGAGTGTCAGGTTGCCTAGAGACCAGTGAAGGGCCTCATCCTTTGTGTGTTTTTGTTGTTGTTGTTATTGTTTTTTTTTTCTTTTTAGAGCCGTACCTCTGGCATATGGAGGTTCCCAGGCCAGAGGCTGAATTAAAGCTGTAGCTGCCGGCCTACACCACAGCCTCAGCCACAGCAACGCGGCATCCGAGCCGCGTCTGTGACCTACAGCACAGCTCACGGCCGCACAGGATCCTCAACCCACCACATGAGGCCAGGGACGGAATCTGCATCCTCGTGGGTACCAGTCAGGTTCTTAACCTGCTGAGCCACAGCAGGAGCTCCTCCTATCCTTTGTTAGATGGCTTATCTGCCTCTTTATTTCTTCCTTGGATTCGTGCAGGGCTCTGACTCAGCTCAATCAAGCTCGTAGGAGAGGACTCTCCCACCCTCGGCGGGCGCAGGAAGCCGTGGGAGGGAGACTCAGGCTGCTGCTGTTTACTGGCTCAGGTCTGGCTGCTCATGGCTTGAAAATCAATACCTTAGAGAAAGGCAGGTGGAAAGGAAAGCTGCTTTCGATCAGAATGCTGGCAGGATATGGACTCAGTGCCCCCCCCAACCATCTCTGAAGATTCTGTTTGGCCAGGAAATGTTTTAAAGGGAAGAAGGGCAGCCGTTTCAGAGTCCCCGCGCTCCCCCACTGTGCCCAGGCCCGTGGGCCTCTTGCGATCTTTGCTCGGGTGCCCTCTTGCTCACTTGTTGGTCGTGAGGTTACTGCGGGGGGAACTAGGGAAGAGGCCTGGTCGTCTGCTCATCACTTACTCTGTTTCGAGTTCTTTCCTCTACAGGAAGCACCAACAGGTCGGCAAGGAGTTGGGTGATCAGAAGGCTTGAAAGGTGTGCTGGGGCTGGAGGTGGGTGGAGCCTGGGAGTGCCTGGCGTAAGCTTAGTGACAGGACAAAGGGGTGCCTCCTGCAGAGGGCCTTTTCCCTGCCTCACTCTAGTAGGAAAGCGTTCTGTGCCTGCTGACCTGCAGAACCGCCCCTGCACCCTTCCTCGGCCTTCAGTGTCTTCATGGAACACGGACGTTACCTGACATTACCTTTCCTCTTCCTCGCTGTTTTGGTTCTTGTCACTGTCTCTATCCCCAAACGGGGTTCCGCGCTCCAAGTGTCATTTGTGTCCACTGTTCTGTTTCCAGAGCCTGGAGCAGGGCTGGCCCAGAGTCGGTGTTCAGTAAATAATTGCTGAGTGAACTGATTCGGTGGATGGGAATTGTGGCAATGAAGGTGCCTCGGATTGACCAGTTAGCAGCTTTGAGTGTGCGCATTCTGCTTCTCAGGTCTGATGGGAGATTTTAAGAAGATCCCACGGTGTCTCTTTTTATTTCCTGTTTTTGAACTTTGTAGTGAAAGCCTAGACGGTTAAGTGCAGAACTGACTCAAGGAATTCAATTAATTGATACTTCCAAGGTCCTTTTTGGAGAACTTCTTTGGCACCAGTGTGACTCAGTAAGATTGCTAAATAGCTAGATAGAAAGATAGATGCTTTGGAACGAGTATGAACCAGTAAGGTAGACAGACGGACAGATAAGTTCTTGGAGTCAGATAAACTGAATCTCAATTTCTGGCTCAGTCACTACTAGTTCTGGAATCTTAGTTTCCTGTTGTGCGGTCTGGGCTTGGCACAATCTCCTTCACCCAGATGATTGAGAAATGAGGCTTTTATTGCGTGGAATTCTGGCCGATCCTGGACTTTATTTCTCCACCTGCTACAGCATCACAAACACACAGTTCCGTCTAGACATAGGACCTGGTGGGGTCGTTACCTTCCATTTAATGCAAGCTTTAGCAAGAGCCCTGACTCATCAGCAGAGGAAGCTGCCCTCCAGCTGTAATCCACTAACTGAATTAAAGGTTAACTATCCTCAAGATAAACCACAAGATGATGCAGGCTTGTTCTCCCGAGAACCATTGTCTAGTTCTTTGTGATTTGTCAGTGGCATTGCATTAAAATTGATCCGTTTCCCAAACTCCATCACTGCTGTTTTCTTATCAAATTATAGACCCAGCTACAGCCTATCAGTCCTTTCCCTTGGGAGCGGGAACTCCCCGCGCAGCACGGCTCTTCGACACAGAACGGTTTCCTTGGAATTCATCACTTGGGGGACCTGGTGACTTGAAGATGTATTACTTTTTACGTTTTGCTTTCTGTGGAGTGTCTGACATAGAGCTCTGGCTACTCTCCAGAACCATTTTGTTTCTCTCTCTCTCTTTATACACACACACCCCTTTTTTTAATTTTATTTTTTAAGCTTTGTTTTCTTTTTTCTTTGTGTTTGGTGGTGGAGGTCAGGTGAAGATAATATAATGGAAAATATGTCAATTCTAGATCTGAAAGAGAGAACCCGAGTCCCAGCTACATAGAATCATTGCTATTTTGAAACCCATTGAAAAAGGATAATAAATAGCATCTGTAGGAGGGAAGTTGTGTGTGTGCCTGGCACATAGTAGGTTCTCAGTAAATAGGTGTTGAGCAAATAAAATATTAAACCCAGAAACATGCACACACTGTGACCTATAAAGAGATATTCAACTGTCAACAGTAATAATTTCCAACCTGTTCTTCACGTTGAATCTGATTGTTTTGAAATGGGAAACACTAGACTAAGACTAAGAAAAGCTGGATTCTAGTCATGCTAGTAGGTGAAGGCATTGTTTGGGGGTATGAATAAAGCAATATGCAAAATCCTCTCATAGAGTCTATTTGCTAGTGGGGGCAAAGAATGAAAAAGGAGCAAGCAAATAGTGTGTCAGGCTATGCTAAATGCAATGTGTTAAATTCTTCACATAATAGAAAATTGATGGGTAATAGTTAAAGACTCCTGGTCTAGTCTGAATCCAATCAAATGCCCCCACTCAACGTGTCAGTGTCCCATTCCTTCCTAATTAATGATCTAAATTCACATAAGAGTTTTGGTGAGTGTGTGACTTCAACACGTACTGTAACTGTGCAATAAGCCGCATCAGTGAGATGTGGCTCTGACCTTTAGTCTCACCTTTCGTGTGACTACAAGGAATAAGAGGTTCTTTTAAAGCTCCCATGGAAGAAGTGCTCTTGTTCTCTGATCAGAGTTGAGCCGATATGACAATGTGAAGCTTGCGTCTTGCTGTTTTCTTCCCACTTTCTGTGCAGTGTAGTGAGAAGTGTCCATCCCATGCACTTTAATCTTCGTTAACGTTGAATCCAGTTCTGCAGCTACTTGGT
Source organism: Catagonus wagneri (assembly GCA_004024745.2). Taxonomy (NCBI): domain Eukaryota; kingdom Metazoa; phylum Chordata; class Mammalia; order Artiodactyla; family Tayassuidae; genus Catagonus; species Catagonus wagneri. The sequence goes on along the minus strand of PVHT020000230.1, from coordinate 30,338,403 downwards.
CCTCAAAGCACTTGCTAGAGTAGCAGCTTTTCTCCCAAGAATGCATAGGCGACAAATGAATCAAGTGTCATACCACTTCTTACCATGGATTACCGATATTCCCTTTGTCACTGATACGGATCTCAGCACAACATTCAACTCCAAAGACATAAGCAGGCAGGTCTTTGAATACTTTCTTTGAGGATGTGTGCTTCCTTGGAGTACTTCTGGAAAGGAGTCCTCAAAACCCTGTCAGAAAAGCAGAGTGAAGAGTAGTTATTTCAGACAGAGGGTATTTAATACAGGGAATTGGTTGTGTAAGTGTTGGAAGGTCGACAGAGCCAAGAAGGGGATGGTGAGATGACTCTATGAGTAATGGTTGATAATTATGATTATTAATGACTCAATGATCAGTACTGTTGTAGGAAGAGACAGTGATTGGTAGGGCTGGGGAACTAAGAGGAAGGACTGGAGTTCCTAGGACTTAAGAGCTCAGATCCTAGAGGAGGCTTTGTGCAGCCAAAGCTTCAACCTCCAAGAGGGGCCTCCAAGAGGGAGCTATTGTGTGGTCCTCTGGGGAGGGCTCTCTGCAGGTGACATTTTGATTGGCAGGAAGACACAACCCATTTTAATGGTGGCACCTTTAAAAAGATGAGTCTGGGAGTTCCTGTGTGGTTCAGTGGTAACGAACCCGACTAGCATCCATGAGGATGTGGGTTCTATCCCTGGCCTCACTCAGTGGATTAAGGATCTGGCATTGCTGTGAGCTGAGGCAGATAACAGGAAGTCAGCCTGCTAGTGAGTCTGTTCATGTGGTTCGCAGAGTCCCAGCTCCAGAATCACAGACCAGAAAGAACTGGGCTTGGAACTGTGTGACAGAAGATAAACAACCCAAGTGGGTCTATGGAGAGACAGAATTGAGACCTGCTGTTCCAGGGTGCCTGCTGGGTACCGGCAGCTAGATAGAGCCACTATACATAATGATCATTTTAGGAGTTAGTAATGATAATTTCTGGTTTTTTTTTTTTTTTTTTTTTTTTTTGGCTGTACCCTAAGCCCTGTGGAAGTTGCCGGGCCAGGGTTCAAACCTGAGCCACAGCAGCAACCCAAGCTGCTGCAGGGACAATGCCAGATACTTAAATCACTTGCCACAAGAGAATTTTGTTTATTGAAGGTTTTTATGTGCATATACTTATCGACCCAATCTTATTGCTCTTTTGATTTCATCTCGTTCGTTCTCCAGCTTGAGTTAATCTCATCAAGTCCTGCTATTATTTACCTGCTGAGTATTCTCACAACACATTTCTCCTTCTTGTTCCCTTAAGTACAACCATAGTTTCAATTTTGCACCATTTTTTGGTTTTATGATGAAAGGGCTTACCTGATTTCCTTCCTTTCCTGTATTTTCCTTTAATCCTTCCTTCAGATTGATGCTAGATAATCTTTCTTCTAAACTTAAAAAGCTGTATCATTTTTCCAGCTAAATAGCTCGCCATGGCACGCGGGATAAACCCAAACCTCCTGCACATTGGCTCACAACCCCTGATGGTCTAGCTTAGTTTATTCTTACATTCACATGCTTTCATGCCTCCTTGCTATGCTTCATGTTCTCATCTCTACCTGTGTTTTTTTTTTTATCCCTTGTCCATCCTTGGATAATACATCAAGTCTTCTTACAATTATCATTTCCTCTCTGGAGCCCTTTACTATCTCATTTTTAGTTTCCAAGTCAGCCTGAATGTGTGTGTTTTATCACAAAGCTGTTATATCTCCATTGCACCTGTTTTGTTATCATTCACTTTTAGGCATAGACTTTGGGGCTTGGCAGTCTTTTTTTTTTAATTACTCAATGAATTTTATTACCTTTATAGTTGTACAAGGATCATCACAACCCGATTTTATAGCATTTTCATCCCAAACCCCCAGCCCATCCCCCACCCCCCAACCTGTCTCATTTGGAAACCGTAAGTTTTTAAAGTCTCTGAATATCTGTTCTGCAAAGAAGTTCATTGTGTCCTTTTTTTTTAGATTCCACATATAAGTGATAGCATTTGATGTTGGTATCTCATTGTCTGACTGACTTCACTTAGCATGATAATTTCTAGGTCCATCCATGTTGCTGCAAATGCTGTTATTTCTTTCCTTTTAATGGCTGAGTAATATTCCATTGTATATACATACCACATCTTCCTTATCCACCCTTCTGTTGATGGACATCTAGGTTGTTTCCATGTCTTGGCTATTGTACATAGTGCTGCAGTGAACATTGGAGTACATGTCTTTTCGAGTCATGGTTTTCTCTGGATAGATGCCCAGGAGTGGGATTACTGGCTCAAATGGTAATTCTATGTTTAGTTTTCTGAGGAATCTACATACTGTTTTCCACAGTGGTTGTACATATATACATTCCCACCAACAGTGTAATAGGGTTCCCTTTCCTCTACACCCTCTCCAGCACTTACTGTTTGTAGACTTCTTGATGGTGGACATTCCGGGCAGTGTAAGGTGGTACCTCTTAGTGGTTTTGACTTGCATTTCTCTAATAATTAGTGATATTGAACATCTTTTCATGTGTTTTTTGGCCATCTGTATGTCTTCTTTGGAGAACTGTCTATTTAAATCTTCTGCCCATTTTTTGATGGAGTTGTTTGTTTTTTTGGTATTGAGCTGCATAAGGTGTTTATAAATTTTGGAGATTAATCCCTTGTCAGTCGCTTCATTTGCAAATATTTTCTCCCATTCAGTGGGTTGTCTTTTCGTTTTATTTAGTGTTTCCTTTGCTGTGTGGAAACTTTTAAGTTTAATTAAGTCCCATTTGTTTATTTTTGTTTTTATTGTCATTACTCTGAGAGGATATTGCTGTGGTTTATGTCGGAGAGTATTTGGCCTATGTTTTCCTCTATGAGTTTTATAGAATGTGGTCTTATATTGAGGTCTTTAACCCATTTTGAGTATATTTTTGTGTATGGTGTTAGAAAGTGTTCTAATTTCACTCTTTTACATGTGGTTGTCCAGTTTTCCCAGCACCACTTACTGAAGGGGCTGTCTTCTCTCCACTTGGCAGTCTGAAGGTTAGCTTGAAGGTCTGACACCTAAACCTTTGGTGAATTTATCCAAGTGACTTCACTTCTTTGAGTCTCAACTGCCATATCTGAAAGTGGGGCTCTGCAGCCTACCTCGTAGAGTTGTTAGATAAATTAATGAGATTACATAGTTAATTTTCTACCACCGTGCTTAGCACGTAGTGACCTTTTTAACAACTGTCACTTTTTTTCATTGACTTGAGTACAGCCTGTCACTCCTCCTCCCACCCGCACTAGACCCTCAGCTTCTGGAAGTCAGGAGCAAGTTCACAGTCATCATATATTCACAGATCCTAGAAAAATGTCAGGCACATAGCAGATAATACATGCACACCTGGTTTCAAGAGTTGCCCTGCCTTCCTTATGATTGATGTGCTTTGTGGTCCGTGCTAGGCGCTGGGATGCAGTGCGGCTGGAGCACTGTGTGCCTGCCTGGAAGAGGAATCGGGATGAAATTAGAGAGTAGATGAAGCACCTGGGAGAGTGTTTGGCATAGAGGGTTTGAGCAAAGATAAGCGGCCCCCTTTTTTGTTCCTCTGCCACCCTCCATCCATGGAATCTGAGAATCTCTTGATGACCTTCAAAGAGCATCTCCAGATGGTCCTTCCCCCAAGATTAAGTTCTCTGCTAAGGTTTTGTGTGTGTGTTGGAGAAGAGACTGGTGCACTGAGGTCACACAGTGCAGTGGAATGAGCCTGAGATTAGGATCTGGCAGCCTTGGCTTGCACTTGATGGCAGCATATGTGATTAGTTGCCTAACCGTTTTCTTGTTCTGTGTGCTGTAGAATTTCCCTTATCCCCCCCCCCCACACACACACACAGGGCCATTGTGGGACAATGGGTGATCATTTGTGTGAAGGCACTTTGTAATCTGGAAGAATACCGTCTTTGTGCCTGCCCTCAACAAAGATTTCCGTGGAGACAAGCACTGGAACCTTTGCGTGGTGAAGCTCCCCATGGATAAATGAAGGCCTTCAGATGCACAGGGAATAATCTCATTTCCATGAAAGTTAATTGAGATCTGTGTTTTCTAAAGGCTAATGGCCTGGTGAGAGATGTCCCGAGTCAAGCTAATGTGATGACCCACTTGTTTTTGCAGGTAGCAATTATCAAAGAGAAGTCACAGCTGTCACCGTTAACCTGGTTGCACAGTGACCTCCGCTGCCCCACCCACGAGTCTCCACGGCAGTTACTGGGGAGGAAGATGGTCCCGTTAAAAGGCATGGGATGCGAATGAGTAGAATGCAGGCCCCGGGAAGCTTGGTTTTAGTCATTGCTGCATTTCATTCAGCAGCAGGGCCAGTACTTGGCTTGGGGCTCCTGTGTGCCGGGCATCAGGCATCCACTCAAGGGAAAGAAACCGTGGCCTCCATGCTCAGAGGGTCTTTTTATTGGGAGGGGTGGGGAGAGGATTTGAAACCAAAGTCTCAATCCACCTACACGAGCAGCGCAGTTCCACATAAAGGAGGTGAGGTGGGGATGGGTCTTCATGGGGCCCTTAATGCTATTTCAGGGACTTAAATGATTGCTAATTGCCCAAGAGAAAGTGTAAATCCCATATCATACAATCACAGAAAGAAACAAAATTCTACCTGCTCTTTATCCCCCCCAGTACTCGTCCTTCTATTTTATTTATTGTTTTTATACCACTTACCAGGATTCACAATTACACACGCACACAATACAGGGAGAAGCAATACATAAATGAGGGTTTTGGGGGAGACTCTGAGGGCAGGGTACATGAAATGAGGTTTAAAAAGACCCTGATAGAATAGTTTCAATTGTCAGTCATGCAGTTTGAACTGATTCTCTCACACAGAGCAAAGTAATCTGTGGTGACTCTTAAACAGCAGGTTCAAGAAAGCCGGGGACTTGTTTAGGTCACTAGGCTGTGACCAGAAACTGGTGCGTGTTCACCAATATCCTGATTCATTCATTCATTAGTGATTGCACTGTGTTCTCAGGCTCGTGGCCGATCTCTTCAAATATGCTGTTTACCCGAAAATGTAAGCTTTCCCGAAACTGCTGTTTCTGTGAGATGAAAACTTACCAACCATAGAGGAGTCTTTGCTTTTTTTTTTTCCCACTTGAAGTCTGAGGGATATGCCAACTTTCACTGATCCCGAGCGTATTTTCCATTATGTCACCGAGCCTTGTTTCTGTCTGCTAATTCCAACATCTGGATCATCTTGAGGTCAGTCTCCACTGATTTTCTTTTAAGAATGGGTCACATTGTCATATTTCTTCTCAGACGGAATAATTCTGAACTCTGTCGTGGATACCGTGGATGTCTGTCGTGGAGGCGCTGGAGTCTGCAGTACTGTCCCCTCGTGTGCTTTCTGTTAGTGCTCTGGTTGACATTATGGTTCTTATTTGGTGGTTGTTTGTTGTTGGTGGTGGTGGGCTCGTTTAGTGGGACATTAACCTGCTGGAAGTCAGACCGCAACCTCTGCCTTTTGGGCAGCAGTTCAAATCTCCGGCTACCTGGAGACTGCCCCGTGCGTGCATGGTTTTGGAGTAAGCCAGAAATGGGCTCAGAATGCATATGCAGAATGTCTCACTCCTTCGTCTGCTTCTTTCATTTCTGGGTTTCTGCCTCACTTTACGGAGGTTAAAGTTGCCCGGAATTAGAGTTCTCTTGTGGCTCAGTGGTAAGGAACCTGACTAGCATCCATGAGGACGCAGGTTTGATCCCTGGCTTTGCTCAGTGGTTAAGGATTCGGCGTTGCCAGGAGCTGTGGTGTAGCTCACAGATGTGGCTCAGATCCCACGGTGCTGTGGCTGCAGTGTAGGCCAGCTGCTGCATCTCCGATTCGACCCCTAGTGTGGGAACTTCCATATGCTGCAGGTGCTGCCCTAAAAAGACCAAAAAAAAAAAAAAAAAGAAGAAAAGAAAACGTTGCCCTGAATTCTGTCCTCTAGTCTCTTGGGACAAAAATCCTTTTGTTGGAGTAGTGCTGTGCCCTCATGCTAAAGCCACATAAGGAGGAAACAGACGTGCAATGTCAGGAGTGCAATTTGAATCTGATTTGTAGACTTAGAATCAGAACTTAGCTGGTATTTGAAGACACTCATATTCTTTCTTTCACTGTCTTTATTACATTTTCCAACTGTGATCCACGTTTTTACTAAGAAGGCAGCATTCCATAAATCGCCTTGCGAAGTCCACAGGACCCTTGCCCTCAGCGGGTGATGAAGCGCAGTCCCCAGGGGAGAGGTGTGGAATTGCAGGAGCGCCGAACTTGAGGGTCCCTTGAGTAATAATCATAAAAGATGTTACAATAAAACTTGGCATGTAAAGTGCCTCTTATTCTTAGGATGTCAAAGTGCTTTACAAACACGAATTGCTAGAACCCTTTTAGGTTAATTAAAATGAGCAGGTTTCCCAGACAGAGATGGTGACTCTTTTTGCACTTTCGATGTTTTTTAACTGGTGAGTCAGTTGAGGCACAAATAAATTCTTTAACTAGTCAAACTATGACCTACTAAGTGCGGGTGAAATCAACACGAGCACACCAGCCACGATGCCAAATTCCATTGCTCTTCAGAATGCTATCGGTAGTATCATTGATTCATGAATATAGGTGTTCATGTCAAGAACGTCTGTGCTGCCATTGATGGGAAGCCTGTCGTCAGTCAGGTGCCACCTGGCCCGCGGCTCACAGTCGAGCGTTGTTTCCTCCCGGTGCCTCTGTGAGTACGGCTTCCCTTCATTCTGTGCTACCATAAGGTGGGTCTCATCCTTATAGTCCTGGAAACTGGGCTTAAAACACTTAGGCAACGTGCCACAGGCCCTCTAGCTAGAGGAAGCTGAGCTGGGATTTTAGCTTACATTTGTCCAGTCCCTGTGCCTGAACTCTTTTCGTCTGCCAGTTTTACTCCCAAATGCTATCTATGACTTTGCCCCCTATTGCTAAACTCCTGAAGGGTATAACGCATTCTCATCAGAAGGAGGAGCTCATCCCAGACCCGCTGACTTGGAACGGTGGGTCAGTACTGAGGGATAAAGCAGTGGAAAGGCTGTTGGTAAAAGCTGGAACTTGCGGGCCTTGCAGAACAAGTGGAGGCTTTTGGACCATGTTCTGCTTCGTGTGTCACCCCATCTGAGCAGGTCCGTCTTCAGCCTCTAGCTGTCCCAGAGGCAGAGGGAAGGTGACAACCATGCTCCTGAGCCTGAACTATGGACAGACACTCTAGGAAGCACTTAAAACTTTTTTAAAAAAGGTTTGATTGACGTATAGCTGATTTTTACGAAGTCGTGTTAATTTCTGCTGTACAACAAAGCGACTCCATTACACCTAAACACACATTCATTCTCTTTCAGATTCTTTTCCCAAATAGATCATCACAGAATACTGGGTAGCGTTCTCTGTGCTATTCAGCAGGTCCCCACTGATCAGTCATTCCATATACCTCAGTGTGCAGATGCCAGTCCCAGGCCCCCAGTCCATCCCTCCCCCCACCTGTCCACTTCGTTAGCGCTGAGTTTTTCAGTCTGTGGGTCTGTTTCTATTCTGCAGATAAGCTCATTTGCATCCTTTTTTCAGATTCCACATATAGGTGATATCATATGATGTTTGTCTTTCACCGTCTGACTGACTTCACTTAGTAGGATCATTTCTAGGTCCATCCATGTTGTTGCAAGTGGCATTATCTCATTCTTTTTTATGGCTGAATAATATTCCATTGTATATATGTACCATGTCTTCTTTATCCATTCCTCTGTCGATAGACATTTAAGTTGTTTCCGTGTCTTGGGTATTGTGAATAGAGGAAGCACATTACTAAATGTTATTCTCACCAGTTGTATAAGGTAGGTTATCTTCATTTTAGAGAGCCAGGACTTTGACAGATTAAAGGATTTTCCCAAGGTTGCATAGCCCTTAAACAATGTCACCAGCCTGTGTAATTCTGGGACAGATTCCTACCATTCTCATGCTGTTTAAAAAGTCACATTTTGATCAGAGCTGATGGCCAAATCAATTTGAATCAAATATGCCCAAAAGTGTCTGCCTGCTCTGTAAGGATTTTCTGTTCAAGGTGGGCACGTGGCTGCCAGTTTTGTGTTTGGAGACAGTTGTGATTTTCCAACCCAGTCACAGCAGCAGGACACCAGAGCACTATTCCATCATGCCCGTGGGGTGTCACTTTGCTCTTCTAAACTCCATTTTGTTCATAAAATTGTTTATGAAGCCATGGTTAACCTCCTTTGCCTCGGCCCTTGATTTCCCAAAAAGCAGGTTAACGCGATGGGAACCACGACCGGGCTGCCATGTGCATTTCACAGAAGGCTGTGCTCAGGATGTCGTGGTCACTGGCCAAACCAGCAGGCACTTTGGTCCCTGCTGTCCAGCTCAACAATTATTTCCATGGCGTAAGCCACTTCCCCGCACTGCATGGCCACCACTCCCCTCCTGCGAGTAAAATAGAAAACAGTGCAGGATTGTTTGGAGGAGAAATGCAAGAAACGCGCACGTGGGTGTGTTCTTCTCACCACATCAGATACAATTTTTCCTGCTCCATTATTCCCAGTGAACTCTTGTTGCAAATCCAGGTTCTCTCATTTTATCACCAAGGGTGTTGCTTAATTCCATGGTTGCCCTCTTCGATGCCCAATTGTCACCTCTAAGATAAGCATCCGCTTCAATGCTCCCTGTATATCAGCCCGTGAAGGGACGAGATGAGCCGCGCCTCTTTAACCACGCTGTGATTACCACGTAGATACCCAGCCGTCCCGGTAGAGTGGGGCGTGCAGATTATAACAGATGGTTTAGTCTGAAGGACAGGAGGGGCAGGTGCTGGAGGCTGAAACAGCCCTGGTCAGCAGGGCAGTGCTGACGGGGTAGTTTGGAAATAATCTGCTGAATCCAGACCCCAGCCTTCATCTGGACCCCGAGCTAAACTCTCTTCAGTTCCCCTGGGAAATCAGCTGTGAAGTCCCCCTTACAACATCTTTGAAACAAAGGAGCATCGTGACTAAAACTGTGGTTTAGAAAAATCATTTTGAGAGCAGAGGGCAATCTGTGACCTTCAAATATGTTTTTTGATTCATGCGGATTTATTTAGAAACGTGAATTGTGGACCCAGTGCTCAAAGAAAAAAAGAGACTGGGTGAGATGGCATAGTTGAAAATATGCAAACACTTTCAAAACCCTTATACCTAAGCTATTTATAGGTATTGCACTTGATAATTAATATTTAGTGTAATCATGTTTTCAGTTCATTTTAATAAGTAATGCAAGACTAGCATTATCGTACTTGAATATAACAGTGTTACTACACAGTATAGCAGCAGACCTGTAAAACACAAACAATACCCTGCCGGAGTTCCCGTCGCGGTGCAACAGAAATGAACGCGACCAGGACCCATGAATGAGGATGTGACGTCGATCCCTGGCCCCGCTCAGTGGTTCAGGGATCCGGCATTGCCGTGAGCTGCGGTGCAGGTCGCAGATGCGGCTCAGATCCTGCCATGCGGTCCTGCCCAGACCCCCGCATACCTGAACCATGCATTTGACATTAACTCTAAGCACCAGACTTGGTTGATAGCCCCAGCTCGTGGGCAGTTAACAGCTTCAGAGGTGATTAGCTGCCCAGCCGCCGAGGCACTGTCCTAAGATGACGGTAGACAATAGAAGCCATAGCCGTCTTGGGGGGAGCTTTGAAAGAGCCTTGATAGTCGCTTCCAAAAGGACCCATATCATATCAGTGTTGAGTCACACTGATACCCTTTCTTAAGCTCGTTGTGACCAGGTGAGATGGGCAGGAAATAGGAGATTTGGTGTCTACGCACTATAATTGGATCCTAATCTGCTTCTTACTAGGTGTGTGATCCTGGGCCAATGCATTGCTTGTAGAAGCTTCGGGTTCTTCATCTATAAAATGGGAACACTTAGACCTACCCTGACTTTGGAAGGCATGGTACAGGGTCATGGACAGGGTGGATACTCAATATATGTCACTTGTTTCCTTTTCTTTTTCCCCCATCTTTTCTTTCTCTTTTTTTCCGCTTTCCTCATTATTCTCCTTTCCAAAGAAAATGAAGGCTCAGAATTGAATAAATCCAAGAGCTGCAGAAACAACATTAGATTCATATTTAGACAGCAATTGATTTTTTTTCCCTTGGGTAAGAAAAATTAGACATTTGCTTCTAAAATATGAAGAGTGGTGATTATGATTCATGCACACATGATTCAGAGAAAAAGCTGGAGCTAAAACACAGCTAAACTAATAAGATTTTTTGTCCTTGTGACTAAATCTTGTCTAAGCTTAGAATGTGGACCCCAAGTTAGAGCTAACAACCCCGGGGGCAGTTTTGTCAACGCTTTGACTTAGTGACAAAGGCACGAACAGGACAGATGGCTGTTTCCTCATAGCCACCTTCCCAAGGTGGGTGCGTTGTGTGGTGTCGGCGGCTGTGCCCTGCTCTTCACCCACTTGGTTTCCAAGGATGATTGATTTCTGGTAACAATGCTCAGAGCAGGGCACTCATCTTTTCCCTTATAGACGCTTGCAGCAGCTCCTAAAAGGGGCCCCGGCCTCTTATCTCTCCCTCGCTTCAGCTCCAACAAACCTGTTCTCTCTCTTACTGATGTGAATTCTTACAGCGGCGGTCAACTGTGTGGCCGAGAGGGAAGGTCACAGACTTGGGCATTTGTCATTTTCTCACTGTGTGACCCTCAGCCACCTAACCTTGCCAGGCGTGAGTTTCATCTTCCATGAAACAGGAATTATACCCGTTTAACCGTCTCTTTTATGAGGATGAAATGTGCATAAAATACCTAACGCTGTTCCAGAAATGTGATAGGTAATTAGTCAATTTTGCATGCTCTTCAGTGGCTTTGTATTGCCAGAAAAATCAGACCTGATTTTATTATGATTCTCCAGGTTGCCATGTGTGTGCACCACCCTTTGCTCTCTATACAGTGTGCCTACCTCCTGCCACTTTTCTGACTTGGCTTTTTTTTTTTTTTTTGGTTTTTAGGGCTGCACCCGCATCATATGGAAGTTCCCGTGTTAGGGGTCTAATCGGAGCTGTAGCTGCTGGCCTACGTCACAGCCACAGCAACATCACATCCGAGCCTGGTCTGCAGCCTCCACCACAGCTCATGACAACGCCGGGTCCTTAACCCACCGAATGAGGCCAGGGATGGAACCTGCGGCCGCAAAGATGCTAGTCGGATTTGTTTTTGCTGAGCCACGCTGGGAACTCCCTCTGTGTTTTTTTAGTTACCACTGAAAACCACTGCCCTGCGTAGATAGTATTTTGACTTCTGACACCATTAAGTTATTAATTTCTACTGCTTTTGATCTTTATAGAAATAGAATCTTACAGTATGCATTCTTTTGTGTTTGGCTTCTTTTGTTCCAACACGATTATGCAATTCAATTCACCCATATTGCTACATATAATAGTATTTTACTATCTAGGAGCCAAAGTATAAATATACCACAATTAATTTACCTGTTCTACTAAGATTTATGCAATTTCCAGTACTGGACTATTACAAGAAATGATAAGAACATTCTTGTTCATATCTTTTTAAAAAAAGTTGTTAGAGTTGATGTACAATATTCTGTCAATTTCTGCTGTACAGCCAAGAGACCCAGTCATTACATACATATACATTCTTTTTTCTCATATTATCTTCTATCATGTTCTATCATAAGAGACTGGATATAGCCCCCTGTTCTGTACAGTAGGACCTCATTGCTCATCTATTCTAAATGTAATAGTTTGCATCTACTAACCGCAAACTCCCCGTCTGTCCCACCACATCCCCTCCCCCTTGGCAACCACAAGTCTGTTTTTCATGTCTGTGAGTCTGTTCCTGTTCTGTACATAGGATCATATTTGCCATATTTTGTTCATATCTTTTAATGCAGGTGTATATGCATTTCTGTGACATGGTTATTTTATAGGGAAGGTGCATATTTTGTTTTGGTGAATACTGATGCCTAGTTTTCTGAAGTGGTCCTATCAATTTACACTTACTGCAGCTGTACATGAAAGTTTCCTTTATTTCACATCCTCACACACTTGGTCTTGTCTGCCCTTTTCATTTTGGCCATCTGGCCAGTATGAAATAATGCCATAATTTTAATTTGTGTTTATAAGATTGTAAATGAAGACCATATGATAACTGCTCTTCCGGCACAGCGTTCTGATGTAAAATTTGAGGCGTAGTTTCCTTTCTTGTTGTGCTTACCAGATTGTATTCAGATTCTCCTATTCCTGCGAACACTTCAAGGCCAGGAACTAAGCCTCATTCCTTTGCGCGCGTCAGCACCAAGGACAGTGCCCGTGAGACAATTTGTTGACCAAAACTCGGGCAAAAGCTCAGGATCCCAAGGAGTAAGAAGCGAAGCGAGAATTGGAAGCCAGGCCAGGCGGATGCTAACCCTGTGTTCTGACACCGCAAAGAGGGTGAATAGGGCTTAGTTCACCCTTCTGTCTCCATTACAGCAGAGCCATTCCGAACGGAATGCCCAGTCAAGCCAATGAGCAGAGTCCTTCTGAACAGTGGACATTCTGATACGGCCACTGTAGGAGCACAGCTGCGAGGGACAGATCTGCCTCTCTCCCCAGCAGTTTCATGAGTACGAGGGGGAGCCCTGTCTCAGCTCCCCCAGAAACCACGTCTTACTCAGGTGGAGCCTTGCTCAGAGTGATATTTGATCTTTCCAGCTACACCTGATGCTTCCGGTACGTGCTTTTTGCTGAAGTGGAGGGCCTGCAAGCAGGTGCTCTGGGACCCAGTTCCACTTTTCATTTACTCTGCCTGACCTTTGGTCAAGTGACTTGCCCTCTCTGAGTCTTGTTCAAGCTTAATATTGGAATAATATCCCCCGCCTGGTAGGTCGTCGTAAGGATCAAAGAGTCCATGAATGCAGGATATTCAGCATCACTCCTGGCAACTACGGATCAATCACTCAGTGCCAGATCTTGTTACTGGTGGTAATACTTGGAATGTGTAATTTTAAAATGTAGTAAAAGATAATGATTACTCTATGCTTGGCCCAACGTGGCTTTGGGATGCATTTGTGACAGACGTGTTTTGAAGTACGAGACGGATCAGTGGAATAGACCGTGACTCACTGAGTATTGCAGTCCTTCCATGGGTGTCAGTGCAAAAGTAAGGGTACTTCGAAAAGGTGCCTGAGAAACAATGTCATAAAATGCAATGTATCGTATGGATCAGAATATGTCGTGGCCATGGAAAGGAAGAAGCGTCTGCCTGGAAGGCTGGAGTGAGAGATGAAAGTGCCTTGAGCCCTATGCTGAAGACATAGGCTTTTGTCTCCAGACATTAGGAAGCCAGCAGAGGTTTGCTTTTTGTTGTTGTTACTTTTTTTTTTTTTTCCTGGTTTGCTTGTTTGTCATGCTTTTTAGAGCCACACCTGCAGCATATGGAAATTCCCAGGCTAGGGGTTGAACTGGAGCAGAGCTGCAGCTGCTAGCTTACACCACAAGCCACAGCAACTCGGGATCTGAGCCACATCTGTGACCTACACCACAGCTCACCGCAATGCCAGATCCTTAACTCACCAAACGAGGCCAGGGATTGAACCTGCGTCCTCATGGATACTAGTCAGGTTTGTAACCCACTGAGCCACAGCAGGAACTCCATCCAGTGGAGACTGCATAGAGAAGGAAGTAGATAAAGCCATTTTTCAGGGGATGGGCCTGAGGGGAGCTGAGGGATTAGAGTAAGTTAAGTTACTGCATCACTGTCATTCATTCTTAGACTCTAGAGAGTAAAAGGTTCCCCTTGGGACAATGTCCCCTTAATTAGCTCTTTGTGCTAATCAAGTGCCTCTCAACCTTTTGCCTTCAGCCCCTTAAGTCATTGACCGTCTCCCGCAAAGTCAGGTTCAGCGTTGCTCTTTGGAAAGCTTCACGGGAATGGAAGGTGCTCTGGCGTGAATCAGAGGCCTGGTCCCTCCCACCCCGCAGCAACCTTGCTGTGTCTTAGGGTGCTCTGAGCATCCCACGGTTTTAGCTCCAAACTCTGTACTGAGAGAGCTGCCCTGGCAGGTTCCCCACGGGGCGAAGATTCTGCGATTAAATCCTTTGTCACCAGGGGTGGCTCAGCTGCGGATCCTCGCAGGAAGGTCAGGGTCAGTACAGTGTCCCGGGAAGGCCACTGCTGCTTATTCCACACCTGCTCTGGATCAGATACCGTGGGGGCCCTTAACTCATGGCCAGAGCTCACCAACTCAGGTTTATGGGGAAGGTAGCTCTTTTTTTTCTGAAGCTGAACCCCAGTTCTCATTTAACGTCCAGGTCAGAGATAACAGCCACAGAATACAGAATCTGTCCTCACTCTTCTGGGATGTCGAAGCCAAGTTCTTGGACTTTGCGGAAAGTCACAGTATCGGACGTGGGGATCAAGCCTGGGAGATGGAATGTTTAGTCCTTGATTGCTGTCTGCTTCCACCAGCGTCCTTTGAGTTTTGTGTCTTTCCAGAGTCGTTAACCTCTCAACTCTTTCCCCAGGGCTTCTTCCCACTTCTTGACTCCATGAAGCCTTTGAGGCCCTTTTGATAGGACAGCGGTCAGTGCCTGGAAACTGACTGTTCTCAGGGACAAGGACGCAGGTGCACTCCGCACAGAAATTCCTCCATGTCACCTGGAGATTCTCCTTCTCTCTTTAGAAGAGGGACACTCAGCCACACTTGAGGGTGGGGGCAGAGCATGGGGCCTCTGAGAGGGCATGCACCGTCTTTGCTTTCTCCTCGGCTTTTTCTCAAACGGCACTATTCCAATCAAACTTCGGGTAGGTTGTAGTTTGGGGCTGGGGAAGAATAAATGATAGGATAACCGCCCACAACTGTGATTCGGGCTGAGATTCCTCGACCTCTGAAGCTCCAAAATATTTGCTATCAAATTGCAGTCTTTCCCATTGCATTCAGAAGTCTGTTTTGAAACTTAATATCAAGGACCCACTTTTTTTAATGTCTGCGATTTGAATGTACCGTCCCTCTTCCGGAGGTGGCAAATACAGGATGCTCAGTGGAAAACAGTGCAGGAACAGCAGTCTGTATGGGAGAAGACAGCTGTTTCTGTTTCGGAGTTTCACTCCATCATATTATTTCCTATCTTCCTCGCTACCACCCATTGGTTGTGTGAGCCCATGCAGGTCTGGATGGTTTTGATTTTACAGGTGAAGAAACTGAGGGCCAGTGGGTAGATGACTTGTCACAAGTCACTTATCCTGACAGCGACATATCAGAAATCCTCTGTCTTCATTACTTAGGTAGAAACTAAAAGAGTTATCTTGGGTAGTAATGAGCTTCCCATTGAGTGGTGTGTGCGTGTGTGTGCGTGTGCGTGTGTGTGTGCGTGTGTGTGCGTGTGTGTGTGTGTGTGCGTGCTCATGGACATATGCAAGTGGGCACATTTGTACACGTGTGATTTTAAATCGATTGGATTATTTAAAGGTTTTTAGGTAGATTGGATTATTACATTATTACAGCAGTTCCTAAGTATTTTAAAGTCCCTGCTCTATGGACACATTTACAGAACTTTGGATTCTTTATGTGCTGGCTCTTGGAAATAAATCCATCATGGGACTGGGGGTGCTGGGAGGTGACGGTTGTTTGTTTAGCCAAGGGGAAGAGGGAAGTGAAAAACACGGATCCCATTCTCCCCGTAGTTGCCCTGTGGGTGTTACCTCTTCATCTCAGAAGCTCTCAGAGGCATAAGGAGGGCAGGATCATTGGATGGCCCCAACGGCCCATCAGACTATGGGCTGAGTAGAGGCCTGGCTGAAAAAAAAAGGTGCTTTTCTTCCAGTCCCTCTCTTCCAACACAGAAATGAGCAGCTTTCAGATTTATGTGGAAATTGTCAGCACAGTGTTCAAGAGAAAATTGTCCTTTGCTATTCTTTCTTTATTCTATTTGTTGCTTGTTTAATAAAGAGTAACGAGACACTCAAGTACTAGACCAGAAAAGATCTCACGTCTGTCCTGGCTGAGTTTGTGGAGGGTTTTTGAGAAAATGGCGTAGTGTCAGGCGGACGTGTGCTGGAGGTGCTTCTGAGATCTGGGAGAAGTGCGTTTAGACTAAACAGGGGTCTTGGGGGAAGATGTGCTGGATAATTAAATAGAGGTTATTGGATTGGGTGAGTCCTCAGGTGTCCTTGAGAATAGTCAGGAATTAACCCGGAGGTGGGAGGGAGGCGATGAGAAAAGCCGTGGACGTGTGAAACAGGTGGTGAGACAGAGGAAAGCCAGGCTGGAAAGTACCAACAGGGAGGGAAGGATGGGGGCGGTGGTGGTGGAGAAAGAAGGTCTAGATACAGGAGAGGGAGAATTAGCAAGGAAACTCTCCATCGGTGGGATTCAAAAACCTGTCCCTGGCCCCGGAGCTTCGTGTCTTCCGTTTTGCCCTGTGCTCCTGCAAGGTGAGAGGCTGTGAGAACAAAATAAAAAGACAGGGACTTTGTTGAAACTTTCTAAGTGAAAGGGACTCAATTGGGGCTCCCGCAGCTAGAGAGAGAGAAGGCTCCATAGTTCCCGCTGATGGGACGGACCCCCGTGCTGTGTTAGACGCCGTCTGTCTTAGGCTCACTGGTCCGGGAAGCAGAGCTAAAGGCAAAGGCTTGTGCGCACACAGCGTTAATGAGAGCGATTCTACGTTTCGAGAGGAGGGGAGTCTAAGTTTCCAGGAAGGACAGAGCCAGTGCGGGTGTTATCCGGTGGCCATCTCCACTTACCTGTGGCCACAGAGCAGCACCTGAGAAGCAGCAGAAATTGTATGGCAGGTGCCCATTCTGCGTGGCAGCAAGGAGATCATTTTCCATTGTTCTGGTCTGCCCACGGTCAAGGTTTGCTCCCCATCACATTCACTCCCCTGCGCTTCTAGACTGGACACGCGTGAGCGTAGAGCAGGTGGGAGGAGAGAGCTGTGGGGTGAGAACTGGGCAAGGCGAGATCAGACCCCCCTGCAGGAAGGTGATTGGAGCCCAGGCCAAGCTGGTCAGCTCCTGAGATGATTAGGATCAGAGCCGAGAGAGCCCAGTGGGTCTGAAGCCGCGCAGAGTGAACATCTGAGGTACACACTGTTTGAGTTCCCTAGGCTGGGCTGTGACAATGACAGACAGCAAACAATTTTGTTATCTCACAGTGCCTGTGGGTCAAGGAATCCAGGTCTAGCTTGGGGGGATGGTCTAGCCCAGCCTGTCACCAGGATGCCATTAAGGGGTTGCCTGGGGCTGCAGTCCTTTTAAGGGTGAGCCCCTCCCAGGGCCATTCGCAGGGAGATGGGCAGGATTCAGTTCCCAGGAGCTGTTGGCTGGGGACGTCCCTCTGTCCCTGTCCCGCCAGCCCTCTCCGTGGAGCGGCTTACAGCACTGCCCTGGCTTCATCCCCGGAACAGGAGAGGCAGGCGGAGCTGAAGCCAGAATCCTTGTCGTCTCGGGAGAGGATTACGCAAGGGCAGCGACACTGGGACGTGGGGTCAGTGGGGCCGTCTTAGAGGCCGCCTTCCCCACAAGCTGTATTGCATTTAGTGTTCACAGTAGTCCTGGGCATGGTCCTGTTATGCCGCAAGGAGCTCACTCAGAGCCCTTTCAGCGCTCTCTGAGCCTGGAGCCCATCTTGATAACAGCAGCACCCCCCGCCTCGACCCCCGACCCCCGTGTCTGCTTCCTCGAGGCCCTATGCACCTGCAGCGCATGTGACAGTCCGTCCTGGCCTTGGTTCTGCTGTGTGTGACGCACAGCTCCCCCACCTCCACCTCCAGAATACAGGACAGGCACTTTCTTCTTCAGCTGTGCAGGATTGCTTTTTTGCTGTTTTCGGCCGTACCCACAGCACGTGGAGGTTCCCAGACCAGAGATGGAACCCGAGCCACAGCCGTAACTGGGGCCCCTGAAGTGACAGAACGGGATCCTTAACCCGCTGAGCCACTCCTGTGAAGGGCGGTTTAGATCGCGGGCCCTGAAGCCGTACGTGGGGTCCAGCTCCTGGCTCTGGAATCCAGAGACACTGGACTAAACACGCAGCTCCCATTGCTTCCTCTTAAATGGGATAATAGTTTTATTCTTCTCATAATGCTGTGTGAAGGTTGGATAATTTAAGACAGCAACAGCTCAAAAAAGAGTACAGAATTTTCTGGGCATATAATTTTCACTGTATATACTCAGATTTCTCAGTCTTGACACCATTTTATTCTATTTAGTTGCATCTCTGGCCTCTACTCACTAAACGCCAGTGGCCCTCTCCAGTTGTGAAAACTAAAAATACCTCCAGATATCGACAGCAACACGGTCCCTGGCTGAAGATCTTTTCCCTCTGCCAGTCAAGTACTCGGGTGTGGAGTTCCCGTCGTGGTGCAGCGGAAACGAATCTGACTAGCATCCATGAGGATGCAGGTTCGATCCCTGGCCTCGCTCAGTGGGTTATGGATCTGGCATTGCTGTGAGCTGTGGTGTAGGTCTCAGATGCGGCTCAGATCCTGCATTGCTGTGGCTGTGGTGTAGGCCGGCCGCTGCAGCTCTGATTCGACCCCTAGCCTGGGAACCTCCATGTGCTGCAGGTGCTGCACCAAAAAGACACACACACACACACACACACACACACACACACACACACAGAAGAGAACTCAGGCTTAATGAATGTCTAGATGGATGCTGAGGGGAGTGTGTCTTTGGGGGCGGCATGGACAGAGATAGACCCGGAGGAGTGTGTAGTATGTGCTGAAGGGGCCCAGTTTTCAAGGTCACTGTGCCTTGGGCTCAAGGTCAAGGTCCAGCCCAGCTCTCCAGTGGCACTGGGAAGCCACTTCCACTCTCTGGCGTTGAGGTTTTTCGCCTGGAGCACGGGCTAAAAAGTCCTGTTTTATTGTGGTAAGGATTAATCAAGCGCTCTGTCTGTAACACTGTGAGGGGACTTCAGTTTTCACAGCGACAGCTCCCTTCTCATAGGCGAGTGCTGCTCTGCGTGGCTGGGATCCCGGTTCGCTGAGCTCCTTGAATGAAGCTTCCCAGGAAGCTTGGCTGGCAGATGATGGGTGGCTACTGGGTCGCTCTCCAAGGTGGTCAAGCCTCCTTCTGCCCGGTGGGTCTTGGGCGTGAAGGGTGAGAGCACTGTCTGGACATTTGAAAGCCTGAGTCGGGGGCAGAGTGCAAGCAGCTCGCTGGGGAGTCATTTTATGGGCTTCTCATCAGGATTCGCGGGGAAGTGAGCAGGAGATACAGTTTCTCATTTCCCTGCACACTTCGGTTTCATCTGCGTGACTCCCTTTGGCGCTGGGAGGGAGACCTTGCAGCCACGCAGTAGGGTGGCCGCGAGCCTCGCCCCTGGAGGCAGACCACCTGCTGGGTCCTAGCACTGTTCCTTCCTGCCACTGGACCACGGACAGGTAGCCCGCTCTCCTGTGGCTCCTTCTCTTCTCTTCTTTAGTAAAAAACATCTACCTGCTGGGCTGGAGGTGAGCTAACGTGGGGAATCAGAGGGTCTGGCCCAGGGCGAGTGCTCTGTGCGTGTTGCTGATCGATGTTATTTCAGGGGGAGATCGGACAGAGTTGTGGGTCCTGCTTGAGATGGTAGAACAGAAGCTGTCCAGTCCTTTTATACCTGGGTCAATAATGTCCAGTGTTGACATGAGAGTCCTTTCTTATTTATATGTGTGTGTGCGTGTGTGCGTGTGTGTGTGTGTGTGTGTGTGTGTGTGTGTGTGTGGGCTTCGTTACCTGCTTATTTACTTAGAGGGAACATATCGTTGCTGAGTTTTTTTACCCGACTTTCCTGCAGTATGATTGATGTGTAGACAGCTATACGTATGCACGCATACAACGTGGCGAGTTTGGGGTTGAGTATACACCTGCGAAACTGTCATCCCCATCAAGGCCTTAAGCATACCCATCACCCCCTCAAGTCTTTTCCTGTGTCTGTTATTATTATTTTTATCCTTTTCTGTGTTTGGTAAAGAATGCTTAACATCAGAGCTACCTTCTTGGAGTCCCCACTGTGGCTCAGTGGGTTAAGAAACTGATGTAGTCTCTGTGAGGATGCGGGTTTGATCCCTGGCCTCGCTTAGTGTGTTTAGGTTCCGGCGTGGCCCCGAAGCTGCAGCGTGGGTCCCAGATGTGTCTCAGATCTGGCGTTGCTGTGGCTGTGGTGTAGGCCAGGAGCTGCAGTTCTGATTCTACCCGTAGCCTGGGAACTATGCCTCGGGAGTGCTTGTAAAAAGAGAAAAAAAAAAGCTCTACCCTTTTTGCAGATTTTATTTATTTATTTTTTATTTTTTTTTTTTGCCTTTTGTCATTTTATGGCCGCGGGTTTATGGCCGCACCCACGGCATGTGGAGGTTCCCAGGCTAGGGGTCTAATCGGAGCTGTGGCCACTGGCCTGCGCCGCAGCCACAGCAACGCAGGATCCGAGCCGCGTCTGCAACCTACACCACAGCTCACGGCAACGCCGGATCGTTAACCCA
>PVHT020000230.1:30274406-30306847 GCA_004024745.2 Catagonus wagneri | reverse complement strand
CTGTGTCCCTGGGCAAACTTGCTTGTCGCTGATCCACAGCGCCAGAGCGGTGTGGGAGTTGGGGGCGGTGGGAAGCTGGAGGGGGGAACAGAGGTGCTGACCTTGTGAGGCATGAGCCCAGCTGTGAATGGCCTTTCGGGGCAGGACGAAGGGAGTCTGGTGCTGGTGCCACCTCTTCGTCTCGGTCTGGCCAGCTCTGCGATGCTCGCCTTGTCTGTGCAACCGTAATATTTGTGCGAACTGCTTTCTACTTGTCCTTCATTCTTGCATGTCAAGTAGCACTTTGTTAAATATGTCAGGTTAAGTGGGTGATGTTCGCCCTAGCGTTTGCCTTTCACATCTGCTTAGTACATGGGTGCTGTTAGGCAGTCTCTGTCCCCCTGGACTCAGATGAGGCAGGTATGGGCCACCTTCACGGTCCTGCGACAGGCTTCTTGTATGGTTCCCCACGTAGTACGTTCTGTATATTGTTCAAGAATTATCTGTTGTCTTATTTCCCTTTCTTGATCTCCTGACTTAGGCATTCACGTCTCCCTGGTACCTAGGGTCATGGTGACACACACGAGGCCTTTCTTCCCATCAATGTTTGCGGAAGGATTGAATGAGCCAGTGGTCTCATTGTCACCACAGAGGGGGGTCTGAGCAGGTGTTGCTGAGATGTTTATAAAAGGAAGCTTGTTTTTTTTTTAAAAAAATTAAAAAGCATGAACTCATGATTAATTCATGCCCCCAAAAATAGCTTGTCATTGTCATTTTATAAAGATGAATATCCAAGCTGGTGTGGAGGTTTCTTTTTCAACCGTGTTCTCTGTCTCACCTGAAAGGTCTTGTATTTTTTTTTGTTTTCCTTTGGGTCTTACCTTCCAGCCTTACTCCCTGTCTCGCCGTGTCCCCAGCACAACTCTAGTTCCCATTTTTCAAGGTGCTTCTCATCCCCTTCTCACCGGCCAAGGGCTCGTAGCACAATCCATGTTGTTGTAGTGCTGTCGTGACATCTATTAGGCGTGTGGTCTCAGGTAGCTACAGCCGCCTTCGGTCGCATCAGTTTCCTCCCAGAAAAAAACATGGGCATGTTTATAATGATTTGTTGCATTTGGCACTGAAAGTTAAAGGAGGTAAAGTGATGAAGTATCTAGCATCACAGTTGTTTCAAAATTTTTGCTGCCTCCCCTGACACCTCCCTACCCTTTTTGTTTTAAATATGCCCTATCTTGACCTTCAGCTCCAAAATGCTGTACTTTTTTCAGGGTGTAGCAGAATTGTAACCTTTAGTTCATCAGCAGCTAGGTGTGGTGGGCTGCCTCTGGGTCAAGGCCTTTGCTGCTCACTGGAGATATGGCAGCCCAGGAGTCCAGGAGGCTTTGCCTGTCATATTGAACCTGGGCCATAGTGGTAAAAGTGCTAAATCCTAACCACTAGACCACCAGGGAACTCCCGCTGGAAAGTTTTGGTGGGAGGTTTGACAGACGGAAGACACAAACCAGCAAACATACCTATGACCTTCCAAAAAATTAAAAATCCGTATTTCAAAAAGAATCACCTAGAGATTAGATCACTGAAGTTGCCTTCCTTCACATTAATTACCTCCCACCGAAAAAAAAAGGTAGTATGTTGATGAATTTTCACATTGAATTTTACTTTTTAAATTTTTTCTAACTTTTTAAAGTACAGTTGATTTACAATATTATGGCGATTTATGCTATACAGCAAAGTGACCAGTCATTCTATATATGTATACATATATATATAGATACATACACACACACACACACACACACACACACACACACACATTCCCAGTATCTACATATATGTATAATGGGAATGCATATGTGTACATTCTGAGTCTGAGCCTAAGGAACTGGTTGTACCAGAGGTGGGGGAGGCGGTTGGCCTCGGTGACACCTGCGTCAGTGGATGACAGTGCAAAAGGGGCATTTTCTTGTTTGGAAGGAACGGACTCACTCTTAAAGAGTCCCCAGGCTAGGGGTCGAATCAGAGCTGTACCCGCCGGCCTGCACCACAGCCATGGCAACGCAGGGTCCCAGCTACGTCTATGACCTACACTGCAGCTTGCGGCAACGCTGGATCTTTAAACCACTGAGCAAGGCCGGGGATCAAACCCGCATCCTCACTGTTACTCTTTCGGGTTCTTAACCGCATTGAGCACAGCGGGAACTCCCAGGACTGGACTCACTCTTGTTGGTCATTCCGATGAATCAATTTTGCCCAGCCTGTGTTTCTCTCTGCCCATTGACAATGGATGCATCCAGGCCGGAATAGTGCCTACACCCCTGTTTTCCATCCTCTCTGTCCGCTAGGTCGCCTCCTGGATTCCTCTCTCCCACCGTGGGGTAACTTTTCGCCAGATCATGCATGCAGGGCAAGTTTTCAAGGAAATGTTAATTATGAAATGAACCTCCCTCTTTTCATTTGAAGGGAGGGTATTTCTAACCTTGAACGAGAAGCATACTGTTTCTCAGTTACCGTTCATTACGTGCTGGTCATCGTAAAAATAATGTTAACCGTAGTAGCAGCTAGTTTGGGTTTTTTGTGTGCTGGATATCAGACTAGGTTCTTATGTATAAATTCTTCCGTTTCTCACCCTAACCCTGCCGGGACGGCACCACAAGCCCCTCTGTTCACAGACGATGACATTGAGGGTCAGAGGAAAAGCACAAAACGAGGAACTGACGAAGGGCAGAGCTCGTGGCTGTGAGTTCGGCGCCAGACTTTGCTTCCCCGCCACCTGCACCCAGCTGCCGCTCAGCGTTCTCTCGGTGCTCACTTTTCTGGGTAAATGGGGAGTCGGGCTTCCGAAGCCCCAAGGCTCGTGCGACACCGTGAGTCTGGGAGCCAGCAGCTGATGCCTCAAGACAGCCCTTACCTGGTGGGCCGCACCCAGCCCTGGGGATACCCGAGGCCCCAGAGAAGGGGGAGCCTGCAGCCTCTGCTCTACAGGAAGTAGAACACACGCCGGCGGGGTCTCCCCTTGCACCCGGCTCCCAGGAGGCTCAGGAAAGCATCCTTCCCAAGTCCCGCCTCATCTGTTTTGGCCGAGGGGGTGGCCGGGAGGAGGGTGCCCGTCCGCGTGTGAGAAGGTCGAGCGTGGGGGCTTGCAGATCTCGTGGGTGTGCGTGTGGGGACACAGATGCGGGCTGAGCTGTCCCCGCCCTTGGGAAGCTAATGACAGATGCAGGCAAAATCGAGTCTCAGAGCTCCGCGGCCAGGGCACAAACAGACAGCACGTCTGAAATGCCAGCCTTGACTCCTTTGGCGGGAGCCTTGCAGCTTGCTGTCACCTCCTCTCCTGTTTACGCTGTGGCTTCAGGAAGCATAAGCGGTGTCCTCCTTCGCAGTGGCGCTGCTGTCAGTGACTGCATCCCTCTCCGACGCTGCCTCCTGTCTGGGATCCCCTCACGCAGGATAGGCTGTGCTGTCTTTCCCTCTGAGGGCAGTGCGAGGACACGGCTTTGCATTAAACTGGGAGAGGTGGCGCTATTTCAGTCTCAAAGTCCTAAGTAGGGGCTGGTGCCTAGTGATCAGAGAAACTTGGTACTGGATTGGAAAGAAGAGTACTCAATTCATTCTTTCATCCATTCGTATGTGAATTTCTCTTGCATTTGTTTATTATTTCATTATTTCTCTCATTTGTCCCACAAATGTTTTTGCATTCTCTTCTCTACCGGATTTTTTTTTTTTTTTTTTGCTAAAGTGGGTGGTTGTCCTTCCTTTATTTATTTTCTTTTTACAGTCGCATCTGCTACATATGGAAATTCCCAGACAAGGGGTTGAATCAGAGCTGCGTCACAGCCACTCGGGATCTGAGCCGCATCTGCGACCCACACCACAGCTCACGGCAATGCTGGATCCTTAATCCATGGACCGAGGCCAGGGATCGAACCCACATCTTCACAGACACTGTGTTGGGTTCTTAACCTGCTGAGCCACAGTGGGAGCTCCTGTCCTTACTTTAAGGTGTAACCTAAAAGATGGATATACTTCCAGAATGTAGGCTGCTCAGGGCAGTTTGAGCATGCGCCTGACCGGGGGACTTACACTGGGAAGGCGGACACATGGCCATCCAGGCACGGCTTCCCGGGGAGCCCTGTAGCCTGCCCCGGAAGCAGAGGCAGGTCTGGCTGTATCGTCTTTACAGAGCATCATATTCTAAGGATCTGGATATCCCAGGTCCTTCGTGGCTCTTCCCCCAGGAGGCTCTGTGACACCGAGTCAGCCCAGGGCCACCCAGACCTTCCGTTTCCTCAGTCCCGCTATGAGGAGGCTGAGCCCGGTGATCCTGGAGCTTCCCATGAGGCCCACATTTCTGAGATCCCGGGGAACCTCTGTCCCACCCACTTATCAGGGTGCGGCACCGGCTCTTTCTCCCTCCTCCTGGGCCGCCCTCAAGGATCAGATGAGATCACGGACGTGAAAACTTTGACCACCGGGAACGCAGAGACATGGGACCGGGAGCGGGGAGGCAGAGGCCTTGAGGGCACCGTCCTGCGGGTGGGAGGGGGCCGGCACGCTGCCTTCTCTGGGCTTCGCGTTTCTCCCCTGCGTGATGAGGGCGGGTGGGACAGTCGCAGGGCTCACTGAATCCCAACCTTTGGACTATGAAGTAGTGCTACCTGGATTTCCACATGTTAAAGAAACCACGGATGCCAAACCAGCCCGTACCTTCATATGACACAACCTGAGCTGGGTGGACTGCCACTCTGCCAACAGAATGTTCTTGAAACTTGGTAATGCACATAGAACCTGCATATGCATAGGCTCAGGATTGTAGAGGACTCGATTCCAGGCTGGTTCCCAAAGGGGGGATCCCTTCTTCTGCTTCTGGGGAGGACTCTGCAGCTGAAGGCGCTCTTCCTTCTAAGGCGGGACCGTCCGTGATCACCAGCTTGAGTTACCTGTCACTGTACTGACACTTCTCCCACCTCAGTGAGTGGAAGTTGCCTTCCTGTGTTACGTTTCTCCAGGAGCGGAGATACAGCTTCTGTTTCCCCCAGGACTCAGGGAGTCAGGAGCTTGACCTTGAACCCAGGACCTTTGTCCGTGACCTAAACACCCCCAAGCCCCAGGTCCTGATCTGGTTCTGGACACCACCCAGGTCTTTCTTTAGTGCCTCATTGCTCTGTCTGCTCACTCAACCCAGGTTCTCCCGCTGACTCCCTGATCTTTCAGAGTGAACTGCTTTGGGTGTTTAAGCGTGTCTTTGCTATGTGTAAACTCCTAGTGTCATTGTCAGTTAGTCTAATATTAGCATTAGCCATTATTTTTTGAGTGCCCATAATGTTGCTGGAAAAATACCCGTGAGTGTCAATCTGGAAAAAAAACAATCCCTGCAAAGTAGATGCCACTTTTGTAGGGTCACAAACATGGGGACTGGGAGGACAAAGCCTGATTTAGGGTAACCCAGCTCTTTGGTAGAGTGGTCAGCCTGTGACCTGCATTTGGCAGAATCAGAGCTGCTGCCCTTTGCATGATTCTGTGTGGTCTAAGAGGTCAGCTCACAGCGTGCATTTGGTGTGTGTGTGTGTGTGTGTGTGCGTGCGTGCGCGCTTGTGCACGCAGGCACGTGTGCGAACTTTGGTGCCCATTTGTGTACTTGGATTTCAGTAGGTGAGAAGAGAGAGGAATTGCCACTCTCTCTGGTCACACGCTTAACTTCCCGAGCGCCGCCAGCACGGCGGAAGGCGGAAGGCCCTGTGCTGGGGGCTGCTGGCGGAAATGGTGCTTCTCTGCTTTCGCGGCTCGAAGGCCCTGCCTAAGTTTGAGTCCGCTGTCCTTTCATGAGGTTGGGAAACCTTACGCGCCTTCGTGCCGTATTTTAAGGTGCTGCCTCAGAGCGGCGCAGAAGCCCAGGGAAAACGAGGACTCGGTGTTGTGTGATGTGCTTCTGCTGCCGTTGTTTTCAGACGTGAAAAAAAGACAAACAAACATATGTGGCCCATTTCGATTTCTGTGCTGAAGGGAAGAACATAACTTTTTAGCCTCAGGGGGCCAAGGGGCTGGGCTTGGGTGCATTTGCTGTGATGTGTGCCTGCATTCTGGCTTCCCTCTGCCCCCTGCCCGCTGGGAGGCCCCGGGGAGTTCCCGGCCTGCTGGGGGTACCGTAGCTCCTTGGTGAAAGGGGGTTATCGTTTCTTTCCTGCTGTCCCCACGGGATTATTTTTAGGGATCGACGATGTCCCTGCAGTGTCAGGGTGGTGGGTTTAATCCCTTGCCCGGCGCAGTGGGTTAAGGATCTGACGTTGCCACAGCTGCGGCATAGGTCACAGCTCTGGCTTGGGTTCGATCCCTGGCCTGGGAACTCCATGTGCCGCAGGGCAGCCGAAAATGAAAAACAAAGTGTTTTCAGGCATTCCTTCCTCATCATGACGGCTGTGCTTACTAACCACGTATCATGTGCCAGGCTCCAAGGCAATTTCCAGTTGGGGACACGGAGGCACAGAGAGCCCAGGGCCTTCCCTGACAGGTCTGAGGGGCTGACGTCTGTGTCACGTGGATGGGCCATGACTTTCACCCCTGGGCCTTTCTGTCTTTTCTGGGCACCTTTGTGTGGACCACGCTTGTGACCTGGCTCTCTCCTTTCTGGGCTGTGTCTTCCGATGGCACTGTTGGCCCTCAGTCCTTGGTGCTTTGAGCAGCTCCGTGTGCTTGACCTTGATCCCTGTGTGGTGAAGAACTGAACCCTCACGAGATGCTCCCCCTTTAATCCTCAGCAGTTCCGCCTTGAAAGGGAGGTGTTGGCCCAGCTTCCAGACGTGAACACTGAGGCCCAGAGAGGTGAAGCCCAAGGTCGGGGCTCTGATGCAGATGGGGGGCTCTTAGAGCTCGGCCAAAGCCTTCTTGATGGGTGACACTCCACCTCCAAGGAAAAGATGCTCATCCTTCCTCCTAATGAGATCCTTTGCCTTGAACCTGGAGCCGATTCTCCCCACAGGGACCAGGCAGAGAACTGGAGTTACCTGCCTTCTTAGAACACCTGCCTGGAGAAACCTGCCCCCAAAGAAAAGGCACCTGTGGTCAGAGGCCGTTTCTGCTGCTTGTCTCAGCCCCCAAGAGGCAGCACAATCTGATAGGGTGTTTCCGGCCCCGGGGGCTGCCCAGGAACTCGCTGGGTTGTGCCCCGGCCACGCTGCTCTGTCCTCAATTTCTGCTCTGCAGCATCAGAGGGTCCTTGGCTGAACCTTCCTTGTAATTCTTTGACTTATAATCTTGGGAGCGCAGTAACTGCATGCCCTTTTCATAAAGTCAGTGTGGATGAGAATTAAGATCAACACGCCTTTTTCCATTTAATCTTTCAAAGGCCACACACTTTGAAGATTGATGTTTTCAAAGAAAGATTACATTTTAGAGGAAGACGTGTTTGTCAAAGGATTTGTCTCTAAGCAGCATCTGATGAGTCTTGGCCACACGGTATTTCTCCAAAACAGCCTTAATATTTTTAACACATTTCCTCCGAGGCTCCTGGAGGCAACATTTTAGAGACCTCACAATGAAAAGTACGATTCTTCTGTCTTAATGGACGTGGAGTCCAGGCCTCCAGGACCCCAGAACCTCTGAAACAAGGGAGAGAGGAGGAGGGCTCTGGGTCTGGGTTGCATGAGGGGGCCTTTTGAATTTCTGCCAAGTGTCGAAGGCAGAAATAAAAACACTGCCTGCTTCCGCTGATGAGTGGTTGATGACTTGTCAGGAGGTGACTGAAGCCCCTCATACGCGCGATGATCCCTCATCCTCGGTGCCACCTGGCGAGCTGGGCCCTCGGGAGGTCTCTCGTGGTGTAGGAGCAGAGCACGGCCCATCAGGCTCAGCCGTGACCTGGTGTCGGGGGTGAAACTCTGCCTGGAGGGTGGGGGTGGCCCAGGCGAGAGGGTGGCGACCCCGACCGCCGGGGTGGTGGCTTTGCAGATGGAGAGAAGGATTCGAGGAGCTAAAGACAGTCAGACTTGACAACTAATTGTCTTTGGGGGGGTGTCTTCATTCGTTCCGGAAGCTGGAACAAACCACCGCAGACTGGGGTGTGTCACCCACAGACACGCATTGCCCTGGAGCCAGGTCTGCGAGCGGCACGGAACCAGCGCGGCCGGGTGAGGGCCCCTCCAGGTGGCAGACTTCTTCGGTTCTCCTGTGGCGGTGGGGGAAGGGAGCCCCTCGGGGACTTGTTATAGGGCGCTGACCCCCCTCATGGGGGCTCCAACCTCGTCACCTTATAATCTCCCAAGGGTTCCGCCTTCCGGTAACTTCTCTTTGGGGATTTTCAACCTATGATTTTGGGGGTCATGTTCAGCGCAGGGCAGGGGGCAGGGGGAGAGAGGCTGCCCTGCTGAACTTGGACAGCTGGGTGCATGGTGGTGTCCTGCACACCTTTGGTGTCACTGAAGGTGCTTCCGGGGTAGGGAGTGGGGGCTCCTGTGTCTTCTGGCCCCATTACTGGGCAGAGAGCTGCGGGCCCCGGTGTTAGAACCGAGACCCAGGCTCCTCTCCCACCCTCATGATGCTGAGGTCCGTGATTCCACGCCTGTGGGTGAACTTCCCCTTTGGGGACTCAGAAACCCACGCGCAGACATGGCCGCTGCTTTCTAGGGACTCACTCATCTCTTGGTTTAGGAAGAATAAAGACTGTGCTTATGTTTCCAGAAATAATTTCTCTTCAAACTTTAATAAGACCTTGGTGGCCATGAAAAAGTTTTAATACTTTATACAAAAACCTCTTTCGTTAGTTACCACTTCGTAGCGCTCTCTTAGATAGGCTTTCCCCAGGTGGGAGTCCAGGCTCGGAGAGGTGAAGGGGCTTGCCAGGTGACTCGTTCCCTGACGTCACCACCCGCTTCTCACCTCCACTCACCAACTTAGGAGGTGTTCCTTGTCAAAGGTCAATGTGGCCCGCCTGGGGACTGCGGGGTCTTGGAACCTTTTGTAGCAGGAAGCTAGTGTGGAGATGTCTGTGGTGTGTGTGTGTGTGTGTGTGTGTGTGTCTGGGTCTGTACCAAGCATGTGGGTGTGATGTGTGTGTGTGGTGTTGCCGGTGTTTTGTGGCTGGAATGTGTTGCGACGTGGGTGTTGAGTGCGTCCTGGTCACGTGCCAGGGGCATCTCGTGTGTGTGTTGCGTACTCTGCGTGTGTGCTTGCGCCTGGGTCTGTACCAAGCATGTGAGTGTGATGTGTGTGTGTCGGGTGTGCTGAGTGTGTGCCATGCGTCTGCCTTGTGCCTCCGTCATGCTGGTGCCTCTGGCCCGGGGACCGCCGTACAAACTCCAGGATCCCCTAGGACCTCTAGTCCTTGGAGGGGTCAGGGAGAGGGTTGGGACCAAAGCCAGTGGTTTGGGATTCCTGCAGATTCCTGCACCTCTGACAAAGGGGACCTGGTACAGTGACCAGCAAAACTGATGCAGAGTTTTAAACTGACATTTTAAATGGGAGCTCCTAGGCTTCATTGAGTAACTGAGTGTTTGGTTATAACGAATCGCACGGCGTTATAAAGGGCAAGGCAGCTTTCCACCAAGAAACAGTGTCTGCGCCTCCAGCTCCTAGGATTGCTTCCTGTTTGCCCCGAACGAGGAAGGATGCTGCAGAGCATCTTCTTAGGAGAAAACGATATTGTTTTATCTATGCATTATTTTTTCTTCTAGGCACCCCCCCCTCCCCGCCCCCCCATTCTGCAGGTAAGGGCTAGCGCTGAAAAACCAGGGCTGTGGGCTCCTGGGTCAGTGTCCTGCCTTCGTGTGGCGTGCCTGCTGCTCTGTGTGAATGCCTCCCTCGGGGAGATTTTGGGGAGAAAGTGAGGTAACATGTGGAAACCCCCGGGCGGTGCTTAGCACGTGATCGTTGCTGTGTGTTCTCGCTCCCCCTCTGTTCCTCTCAGCTCCTCTGGGTCTGGGCGTTAATGGGATGGATAACAAGCAGGGGTGTCAGGTGGTTTTGCCAGCTCTCCAGCGTTTTAAGGATTGACACTGAGTGGGGCGATGAGGAAGGGGGAGATGCCCTGGTTGCCATCTGCTGCCTAATGTGATAACGAAATGAAGCACAGAGTGGCTTTATTTGCTGGCCCCTCCACCGGGCTTTTACTGGAAATGCCTTGAAATCGAAACGGAGAAAGGTTGAAAGCATTCCGACCTTGACGGGCTCTGATGCGTTCGGCAGGACCAGGGCCCTGGATGGCTCTCTCATTAGGGAAATAGGTTTTCAGCACATTTTCTTAGTCAGGCCTTTCCAGGCTCATCCGCTTGAAATTTCTACTGCAGTATCTATAGAGGCTGGGTCCTAGGATCCGCTGCATTTTCATGAGGCATGCGGAATTCTGCGTCTTCAGAAACGTTTTCCAGGGTGGCACTCTCGCCGGAGCTGAGATGCTGATAAGGCCAAGTTAATCGCTTGTGCTCTTATTCTTGGGACCTGGTCCGGCATGGCCCATTAGCTGTGGGGAGGTCGCGCTCTGAGCCCCAGCGGTGGTGGTCTGGTCCTCGAGGCGTCTCGGGGGCAGAAAGAAGACGGGCTTTGAAGGGGACACCCAAGTACCAGCCACACTTGCCAGCTGGGAGAGATCAGACTCCTCTTCGCCTCCCTCTTCCTCCTCCTCCCCCTCCTCCCCCCTCCCCAAGACAATGCCAGCTGCTCCCTGTTGAGAACCTTCTAGTTCCCCCAGAACCTGCTCAATTGTAGATAATCACTTAGTATCTTCCTCCTGGGAAGCTTGTCTCATTAGGCAGGGTGGTAGACTGAGGCTGCTTGCCAAAGTCCACTACTGGAACATTCTGGAATCACAAAGAGCTCTACTTTAGAGACTTCCAGATCCTTTTCCTTGTCTGCAGTATGGGGCCAGATTCTTCTTGGACTAAACTGGACAGCTTACAGACAGCACTTTAGGAGCACCACAAATACAGCAAATGCTCAGTGCAAGTTGGCTTCTTTTCCTTCCTCCAAATGCGTGGTGTCCAGACGACTGCACACCCTCAGGACGCCCAGCCTGCCTTGACCTGCCTGTCGGTGTGTTTCTGCTCTTACACTGGGAGTATTTTGATTTTGTTCCCTTTCATCTTTCCCATCCAAATTCCTTTTTTGTTGTGGTTGTCATCTCTTTAGGGCCATACCTGCGACACATGGAAGCTCCCAGACTAGGGGACGAATCGGAGCTACAGCTGCTGGCTTATGCCACGGCCACAGCAACATGGGATCCAAGCCATGTCTGGGATCTACACCACAGCTCACAGCCATCCCAGATCCCTAACCCACTGAGCGAGGCCAGGGATCGAACCTCCATCCTCATGGATGCTAGTCAGATTCATTTCCACTGAGCCATGACAGGAACTCCCCTATCCAACCTTCTTATTGGCCCAGGATCTCC
Organism: Catagonus wagneri; assembly: GCA_004024745.2. NCBI lineage: Eukaryota > Metazoa > Chordata > Mammalia > Artiodactyla > Tayassuidae > Catagonus > Catagonus wagneri. The sequence goes on along the minus strand of PVHT020000230.1, from coordinate 30,295,494 downwards.
TGGTGTGGAAAATTAACCACCCATCCAGTTGGGTTCAGCGTCTTCTTAGTGACGGCCCCCGTTCCCTCTTCTTCCCATGCTCAGTAGAAAACACCTTTGTCCTGCCACTCCAGGCACCCCTGCTCTTGAGAGGCTGTGTTTATACTAACGGGGAGAACCACCTTCAGTTATTACTAACCATTATTAATGGGATCTACCGTTAACTATTTACTACCGGTCAGGAATTGGGCGGAGGGCTCTGTGTGATGGATTTATCAGATCTTCCCATCCCTCCTGCTACCACCAGTCGTCCTGTTACAGAGGAGGAAACTGAGGATGGGAGAAGTTCAGTGACTCTCTCAAGGTCATGTGGGTAGACAGTGGCTTCTTGCTGTGTTGTCAGGAGGCGTGTGCTTATAGCTGAGATGCTGTTGGCTCCAGGTACTAGCAGATAAGGAAGGGCAGGGGACTAGCCCAGCCTTATTATTTTCTCAATTTTTATTAAAGTGTAATTGATTTACAGCATGGTGTAAATTTCTGCAGCATGGTGACCCAGTCGTACATATATTTTCTTTTTCTCATACTATCTTCCATCGTGTTCTAACCCAAGAGGTAGAATATAGTTCCACCGGGCTATAGTTCCTGGTGCCGCACAGCAGGGCCTCGCTGCTTGTCCATCCTAAATGGAATAGTTTGCATCTACCAACCCTAAACTCCCCGTCCATCCCATTCCCCTCCCCGCCGCCTTGGCAACCATAGGTCTGTTCTCCACCTCGTAGAATAATGACAGTTAAAAACAAAAATAGACCAATGGGACCTCATTAAACTCAAAAACATTTGCATAGCAAAGAAACCATTAAAAAAAAAAAACGAAAAGATAACCCACAGAATGGGAGAAAATCGTTTCAAAGGATGCAACCGACAAGGTCCTCATCTCTGAAGTATACGAACAACTCATATAACTCAAGGACAGCAACAGAAACAGCCCAGCTTTAGAACTAAAATGTCTGGGTCCGAGCCCCAGTTCTTGGAGGTGTGAGCTGTGTGCCCTCCTGTGAGTCACTTGGCCTCGCTTGCCTTTCCTAGGAAAGGGTCCACTGAGTGATGGCATCCCGGGGACAGGTCATTGTCCATTTGGTCAGATATTTGATCAGATACTCCTGTCCACCTAAGTCAGTGCTGTTGGGCTTCCAGTGGTTGAAGCCCCCGGGCGCTCTGTGTTTGGCCGATGTGATCTCAAGCTGTTAATTCCCCTCTTGTTTTTTAGGTAATGAACCAAAAAGATCATGTCTGAAGTACAAGGAACGGTTGAGTTTTCTGTAGAGCTACATAAGTTTTATAATGTGGATCTCTTTCAGAGAGGGTGAGTATGCGTTCACTATTAATACGTGTTTATATATTTGTTCATTTTGTCTTGTTTTATTTCTCTGGCGGGGGGCGGTGACAGTGGGGAGGACAGGTCATAGGAAATTTTGGGTTAATGATGAAGGATCTGTAATTATTTTTCCTGCCAAGTGGAAAACCCAAACTTGAAGTGCATTTGAACATAGCCCTAGGTTGACAAAGACCAGACAACGCTAGTTTCTTTCCTCCTCCTCCCCCTCTTCCTACTTGCTTTTGCCATTAGATCTGTCAGTCGGTGTCAAAGGAAAGTGAATTTATTGGCAAGGAAAGCTGCCTGTGTAGCTCTGATAAAGAGGCGTCTGCAAGATCAGTATTGGCAGGGGCCCAGTCCACGGATCACGGATCATAAAAACCTGTGCCCAGATCTCTCAAAAACAGACTTGACAGCGTCCTTCTTAAACGAACCATCAAAATATAGCTGCTTCTGCTTTCTGAAGGTGGACTCTGAAGTTTGGTGTTTTACCTACGTGGTCTCAGGAAGTCTGCCCTGAGATGGAATGACCGGTTCACTAGCACCAGTACAAAGCAGACTGAGACGTGTGGTCTTACTTCAGAAAGTATCCGACTTCTGGATCTGTAACCATACGTATTCATACTGTACCTCATCTGAATTGTATATTGACCTTCAGGTATTGACTAAGTCTTGTCTGAAATCATCACTGATAGCAACACATTTCAAAATGGCACATCTGGCATTCCCATGGTGGCTCAGCAGAAACGAATCTGACTAGTATCCATGAGGATGCTGGTTCGATCCCAGTTCTCGCTCAGTGGGTTAAAGATCCGGTGTTGCCGTGAGCTGTGGTGTAGGTCACAGATGAAGCTTGGATCTGGCGTTGCTATGGCTGTGGTGTAGGCCAGCAGCTACAGCTCCGATTAGGCTCCTAACCTGGGAACCTCCATATGCCGTGGGTGCGGCTCTAAAAAATAATGGCACATCTGAAACACAAAGAGAGCCCTGTGCCATTGGCAGAGGAGGTTGAAAATGGGTGTGGAAATCAGGCTTACTCAATAAGCCTGTGGTACTCTTTTCTTCTTTCCAGATCTGTGTGGTTTGGGGAGGCATCTTACTCAGCCACGCTCCCTGCTAACGTCTGGTGTTGAGTTAGGCTGAATTAAAACCTGAACTTTGAATCATTTGTTATATGTACAGATGTGGAATTATATATATAATTTTTATTACTGCTTATATTACTATAATAGATATAGTCACAGGAACAAAAAGTCATATGTTCCATTAATGCTAAAAGCAATTATTTTTAAAACATGAATCATCACGTCCCTTAACTCATCTTTTCTTCTTTTTTCTTATCTCATCTTGGAAAATACCTTTTCTTATATTTATAATGGATATTGTATATGAGTAGAACTGTGCATGCACATGACCTGTAAATAAATGTACGTATATTGGGATTGCATGCACACCAGTGTTTGTACGGGTGAATATGCACATCGGTAACATCTGGGGACCACTGGTCCATCGAGCAGAACAAGGAGGACTCTCGTAACCTCTTCTAGCTCTTGAGGCGTGTGCCCATTTAGATACACACTTGGATGTGGATGAGGGCAGAATCGTATGATCAGACTTGCTTGAGGGTGGGTTCTGTTCTAGTTCCATCCACGCACAGGCCAGGGCATGCTTGGGTTGAAGGCGTTTCGATCTCTCAAGAGGGATGGAGTGAGTTCTAGGGTCTCTAAGCTCCCATGTGTAGTAAGACCTTGATGCAAATTGACCCCGGCCCCCTGGATTCTGCCTCAGGGAGCTGGCACAAGCCGGGCATGTTGCCAGCCAGGATTCTGCGTCTGCCAGGCGAATTCCTAACAGGCGTGATCTGTGGTGCTTGACTGCTAAGGATTTTTCCATCCCGAATCCCACAGGAGCCATGCGTAGGGCCAGATGTAATTGTTATGACAAGCGCTCCATGGGCACGTGGTGGCTGCCGTCCAAGCTTAGTAGGCAAAGTGGGGGCCTGGGTGGAAGAAAGAGGAGAGGGACGCTGGGCTTTGGGGAAGCTGGCTCGTTTTTCTCGGCTGGGAGAATGTACAATTCAGTGTTCGCTCCATACTGTCCTTGGGGTGGTAGAAATTCGAGCTAGGGTTTGCAAAACAAGAGTGCCCTTCTTTGACCCGAGTTTGACTCTGCTCATCCAGGTTCCAACTGGTTTCTCCGGTTAATGAGACACGCACCCTTGTGCCTCCAGCCAGATGTGTGAGCTCATTACCCTGCCCGCCCAGAGAGGCCCGCTCTTGATTTGTGATGATGCTGTGTGGCAACCACACGGGCACAGAACTCAGACTATCGATCGAGGATTTGCCCCGATCAAGGAGTTACTGGCTCACAGCATGTTTATATTTGTGAATAGTTTTTCTCATCCCAGAATGCACGCTGCTTTTTGGTGATGTTTGCTTTGAGTGGACAGTCAACTTGAATTTATCTGAAATCTATGTTGAGGGAGGTGAATCCTTGAAGGAAAAGGATATGAAAGCGGTCAAAAGCGTCACGAATCCTCACCCCGTGCTTGGCAGCCAGACTCATCGGGACAAAGAAGCAGGGGCAGGGAGGCACCGGCGGGGTGCGGGGAGCTGGCTTTACAGTCAGACCCGATTTTGAAGCCAAGCTCTGCCACTTACAAGGTCTGAGAACATGCAAATGACCTTTTAAAGCCCGTTATCACTGTAAAATGGTGATGACAAAGTCTGTCTCGTGGGAAAATCTGAACGGTTATGGCTTTCATTTCATTAATAAATGCTGAAGAGCGAGCATGGTACCGGCTAAATCTGGTACAAACTACCTAAGTTGTCGCTTCTATCAGCAAATCCTTACTGCAATCTGCCCTTGACACTCTTAGTGGAGTTATGACCCCGAGGGGTGGATGTGACCGGCGTGCTTCCTTCTGCTCTAGCCCGTCAGCCTTGTGCTCAGAGCCTGACTGCTCTGACCTCTGACTTCTGTCTTATTGTCTCTGCTCATCCTTGACCGTCCTGCTGCTAAGATCTGCCTTGAAGACCCCGCCCTCGGCGAGCTCTAGCACGAGTAGGGAGAGCCTCCTCTCCAGACCGTTTCGGGTGTGGGCTGACATTTGCCTTCTCCCTTCATTCCAGGTTTTAGGAACTGCTCTTCCCTGTTTTCAAAGCACATCTTACCTGTTCTGTTCTGTCATCCACTCTCGCATGTGTGAGTGTAAACTTGAGTGAACACGTGTTCTTGGATCAGGCTCCGGAAGTGGGAAGATGAAGGGGACTCTGCCTCTGAAGTGTTTACCTGCGAGCGAGGGAGACAGGTCAAAGCAGGAAATGACTGCGGCGTGCGATGCTGTGTTACAAAGGCAGATTTGGGTCAGGAAGCAGAGCCCGTTTGGAAGAGTTAGAAGTGTAAGGAGAAGCGGGTGGACTAAGAGGATTATAGAATTTATCCCAGGCCACCTTTTACTAGACTCGTGATTAATTATAAGGATGTCGATGTCAGCGGCCACAAACTTCCTTAGATTGCAGGGCGGGGGGAGGCCAGGTTGCAGGAGTGAATGGCGGTGTTGCCACGTGTGTCTCTGTCTTCTTCTCAGGTGGGTTCACGCCCCTTAAGGGTAAGGACCCCATCTTATTTGACTTTGTATGGGCAATGCTCAGCGTAGAGCCCGGTGCGTCCTGACAGGTGCAGGAACAGCTTCGGTGCGGACCTTTGTTTTTTGGGTTTTTTTACGTTTCTTTTATTGAAGTATAGTTGATTTACAGTGTTGTGTCAATTTCCGCCGTACAGCAAAGTGATTCAGTCATACCTATGTGTTCTTCCTCGTGTTCTTTTCCATTACAGTTTGTTACAGGATAGTGACTACAGCTCCCTGTGCTCCATAGAAAGATTTGGTTGTTTAGGCATCCATTCTATACCTAATAGTTTGCATGTGTTAACCCCAGACTCCCAGTCCATCCGCCCCACCCCGCCCGGCAACAGCAAGTCTGTTCTGTATGTCTGTGAGTCTGTTTCTATTTCATAAAGTTCATTTGTGTCATATTTAAGATCCCACGTATAAGTCATATTATATAGTATTTGGATCTTTATTAAATGATAGTAATAAAGATAAAGCCATCCCTGATTCCTACTTTTCTACTTAAATTACTGCTGCTCAGGGCGATGCCTTTGGACCACAGGCACCTCCATTACCTGGAGACTTACTAGAAAAGCACATTCTCAGGACCTGTCTCAGACCCACTGAGTCAGCATCTCTGGTTGTGAGGCTCAGGTTGCGATTCTAGTTGCAAAGCACACGAAGCACTGATGGAAAAGTTTCTATGAAAATACAAGATGAACCATGTACTAGAATCATCTGGAGAACTGTAAAATCCATCCTCCAGACAAATGAAAAAAAAAAAAATTCTGAGTGGACACCTAAGCATCTTTCTCAAGTTCCCAGGTAACTCCAAGGTTGAGAATGACCGGATTAGAACTAAACGCAGATACATCCATCTGCCAAGCAAGCTCAGCCTTGGGTTGGTAACATTTTTATCAGAAAGGAAGGGAGACATGTCTCTTCCCTCACAGTATTATTGTGACCCTCTTTCCAGGTAGGAAGCTGGATCTTAACTCACTTCGCACGTGCCTTCTGCTCAGGATCTGTAGAGATCCTGTCTTAACTTTTTAGCGTGGGTTCTGTGAGTCAGAAAGCAAAAGGGAAGATCCTATTTCATTGATAATCATCTTTTCATAAGGAGATGCTCAAGTGAAAAAAATAAAACCCATCATGTGGGTATTTATGGCGTTAATATATCAATAACTCATTTATACCTATTTCCGAGGGCATGAACTTTAATTTCTTAGCTGAAAGGGAGCTAACATCTGTCCTTGAAAATGAACTCAAATTTTATTTTTTAAAAAATTGTAATTTATTTTTTGTCCGTTTAGGGCTGCACCCACAGCATATGGAAGTTCCCAGGTTAAGGGTCGAATTGGAGCTACAGCTACAAGCCTACACCACAGCCACAGCAACGCGGGATCCGAGCCGCGTCTGCCACCTACACCACAGCTCACAGCACTGCTGGATCCTTGACCCACTGAGCGAGGCCAGGGATCAAACGTGCGTCCTCATGGATACTAGTTGGGTTCATTACCACTGAGCCACAAGGGGAACTCCCTCAGATTTCATTTTAAATCTTAACTCGAACAAGGCTTTGAATCAAAACTGATTTTCTTTCTAAGTGAAGTTTTCATTGTTTGACGTTCAGATTCATTTCTCGTCTTTCCTCCACCCCTTCTCTGCAATGTCATTTAGAAGATTTTTCTGCCCCGAGGTTTCAGATGTTTGTACCTGTCAATTCTGCCCTGCCCACAGGCTTCTTGCACAAGAAGAAGCTGCAGTCAATAGGTTCGGATCTGACCTGAAAGATCAAAGCATCACGGAGATGCTGGGATTGAAATCCCCTTTGAACAAACTCGCTTGCCTTGTCTCTACCAGAGTGAACGTAGTTGAGTCCTAAGTCAAGTGATTCCCGAGAGAAAATGCCACCTGTGTTGAAGCCCTGGGCCTCCCCTCCATGGCCTGACGCTCAGTGACAGCTCGGTCCCTGCGAAATCAGCAAACCAGCCCCGATGCGTCTTAATAGACTCAGAAATACAGTTATCTTTGCTTGCCAGAGATCAATTAATTGATTTGTCTGGTTCTGTCAGAAACCATCTTTTTTTTTTCCCCACTTCTCTGATTAAATATGTTGAGATCCTTCTCATTCATTCCCCCCCTTTTGAAAGAGAACAAGATGGAACCCTTGCAGTCAAGGGTTCCATCTAGCACGAGGTGAGCGGGTAGGCTCAGTGATCTTTAAAGTTCAAGAGTCTTTCTGTGAAATTCCATGATTATTATTTTAATAAAGAAAAATGGATCTCCGTTTCCCCATAAAGTGACGTTTTTAATGACTATTCCTAGGGAGTGTGAACAGACGTCGGTCATCCAGGGCTTATGGAGATGGACCTTCTGGATTTTATTTTTCTGGCAAATCCACGTTCCTGTTAACGATTACACTGTCCCATTTTTTTTCTCTATTTTTTCCCCTTTGAATCTGTGACTTCATAAGCCCGCTGCTTTAAGCCTTTTATCCTCTTAAGCCCTGGCAGAGGACATGCTCAGCTGGTCTATAAAGAAAAGACACTCCCAGGGGGCTGAAAGTTGACCTGCAGAGATTAAAATGTCTCTGGTGAACTCAGAACCACCCCCGGGGCCTAATAACCTCCTGGAAGAATAAAGTTGGAGCAGAAAGCCGCTGGGTGGAGGGACCTTTCTGGTTTCGCGCTGATGGTGGTTCTTGCTCAGGCATCTCAAGGAGAATGAAAGGGCGTGTGTTCATGAACGTGGGGCAGGTGGAAAAGCAGAGACCCAGGTCGGGTCTAAGAGACAGAGATCTCGGGTCTATTTCCATGTCATCTGGTACTAGCCGGGTGCCCGTGGGCAAGTCACTGGCTCTCTCTGATCTCGGTTTCTTTACTTGTTTGGCAAGATCTCTGCTAGAAGTCACGAGGTGATCTTTGTAGAGCGTCCAGCTAGAGAGGCGGGCTTGGCGGTGGTGCTGAGATGCGCTAAGCCCACATTAGCCTTTCTGTCCCATTGATGACAACTGAAGCTCTGCAGCAGCTGGTCCTCAGCTGGTTAGTGCAAGGCCAAGACAGACCAGTGACCTGGTGGGACTCTGGGCTGGGTGCTCCTTTTTGTGTTTTAAGCAGGTGTTTTATACTCACCACTGTTCATCTCCCAGGAAGGGGTCCCCTTGCCAGTGGGAACCTAACGGGCTCCATACTGATTCATATTGGCCTCAGTGGGGGAAGCCTTGCTTTCTGTGCTTTGTATCATATGTGGAATTACAAAGTGAAAGTGCCTCAGGTCCTTTTTTTTTTTTCACCTTTACTGAGGTGTGATTGATGTATAACATTGTGCGCGTTTAAGGTGTACATGTAACAGTTCTGTGTGTGTATATATCTTGGAAGGATTACAGTGTGGTTAGTTCACACATCCTTCAGCTCAAATAGTCACCATTTGTGTGTGTGTGTGTGTGTGTGTGTGTGACCATTTAAGATCTGTTTTCAGGAACTTTCAAATACACAATTGGTTTCTAAAGAAATAATAACTTAAGGGACACTACTGAAATTATAAGTAGAGTCAATAGAGCTATATGAAACTGCAGGATGTTTCTCTTCCAGAAGGTTCTTTAAGAGGATCTGGGGTCAGAGTGGAAGATGTAAGAGAGTGAGGGCCCTGATTGTCTTGTCCGTTTCCTTATCTTTCACAGGACAGGTATCGCTTTTGTACTCAGAACATGCCCGCACCCCCTGTATATGTGTGCAGGTCCATGTGTGTGTATATCTATCTCTTTTCTCCTCTTTCAGTCGGCAAGCAGTATATTTGTGTTTCATACGCGTATGTGTTTTCCTTTACAAAAATGAAATGTATTGATTTTTTTTTCTTCTTTCTCTCTTTCATGTTGTAAACTTTTTCATCACCCTGTATGGCCTAGTCATTTATTTAAGTATAGTTGATTTACACTGTTGTGGCAATTTCTGTTGTACAGCATAGTGATCCAGACACACACACACACACACACACACACACACACACACACTCTGTTTCTCATTCTGTCTTCCATCACGTTCTATCCCAAGACTGGATACAGTTCCCTGTGCTGCACAGCAAGACCTCATTGCTTATCCATTCTAAATGGAACGGTTTGCATCTACCAACAGCAAACTCGCCGTCCATCCCACTATCCTTCTCCCCTTGGCAACCACAAGTCCGTTCTCTATGTCTGTGAGTTTACTTCTGTTTTGTAGATAGATTCATTTGTGCCAGATTTTAGATTCCCCACATAAGTGATGCCATATGGTATTTGTCTTTTCCTTTCCGACTTGCTTCACTTGGTATGAGAATCTCTAGTTGCATCCATATTGCTGTGGATGCCATTCATTACTCCCTTCTTTTTCACGGCTGAGTAGTATTCCATTGTACGTAAGTGCACGTTGTCAAAGTGAGTATACTACCCAACGCAATCTGCAGGTTCCATGCAATTCCTATCAAATCACCAAAGACATTTTTCACAGAGCTGGAACAAAATATTTTAAAATGTGTTTGGAAACACAGAAGACCCCCGAATAGCCAAAGCAATATTGAAAAAGAAAAATGGAACTGGAGAAATCAGGCTCCTTGACTTCAGACTGTATACAAAGCTAGTCATCTAAGCACTATGATACTGGCACAAACACAGAAATATAGATCAATGGAACAGGAGAGAAAGCCAAGAATTAAAATCAAGGACCTCTAGTCAAACTAATCTGTGACAGAGGAGGCAAGATTATGCAGTGGAGGACAGACAGTCTCTTCAGTGAGTGGTACTGGGAAAACCGACAGCTTCAGGTAAGAGAATGAAATTAGAAAATGCTCTCACACCATACACAAAAATAAGCTTAAAATAGATTAATCTCCTAAACATAAGGCCAGATACTATAAAACTCCTAGAGGAAAACATTGGCAGAACGCTCTTTGACATAAATCACAGCAACATATTGTTTGCTCCACCTCCTAGAATAATGACAATAAAAACAAAATTAAACCAATGGGACTTAATTAAACTCAAAAGCTTTTGCACAGCAAAGGAAGCCAAAAAAAAAAAAAAAAGAAAAGAAAAGGCAACCCGCAGAATGAGAAATTCTTTGCAAATGATGCAACCAACAAAGGCCTACTCTCCAAAATATACAAACAACTCACAAAACTCAGCAGCAACAACAAAAGAACAACCCGATCGAAAAATGGGCAGAAGACCTAAATAAACATTTCGCTAAAGAATACACATGGATGGCCAACTGGCACGTGAAAAGATGCTCAGCATCACTAATTATCAGAGAAATGCAAATCAAAACTGCCGTGAGGTACCATCTCACACCAGCCAGAACAGCCATCGTTAACAAGTCTACAAATAACAAATGCTGGAGAGGGTGTGGAGAAAAGGGAACCCTCCTACATTGTTGGTGAAAATGTAAATTGGTACAATCACTGTGGAAAATGGCATGGAGGTTCCTCAGAAAACTATACATAGAACTACCATATGACCCAGCAATCCCACTCCTGGGCATATATCCAGACAAAAATTTCATTCAAAAAGATACTTGCACCCCTAAGTCCACTGCAGCGCTATTCACAGTAGCCAAGACATGGAAACAACCTAGCTGTCTGTCGACGGATGAATGGATTGAGAAGATGTGGTAAAATATACACAGTGGAATACCTATATGTCCCTTTACAGTGTGTTTCATAGCTGCAAAGTATTTCATCATAGATTTCTGTCATCATTTATTTAACCAGTGCTCTGTTTTTGGACACTTTGCTTCTTTCTTAGAAAATATTAAAATACAGTTCATATTCAGAAGGCACCGTGACATTTTTGTTCTTGAATAATTAGAAACACTTCACTCTTGATAGTATAAACAGTACCCCTGGAAAATCAAGTCCTTTTGCCACTTGGTTTGCTTCTAAGTCCCTGGTAACGTAGATGAAGATGAATTCTCTGACCAAGCCCTTTTCTCATCCTCCAAGGTGAGGGAGGAAACGATTGGCAGCCTGACCCTAAATCTCTGTCCCACCTCCTCCTAAACTTTGGCAAAAGGCAGTTGACAAAGCTCAGAGGAATTAATCACTGACTTCCGAGTCTTCCTGGCATCTGGCGGGAAACCTCCAGTTTTGGAGTAGGGGAGCATTTGTGAACAGTGGGCATCTGAAAATCCTCCGTGTGGTTCACGTCTGGGTCTCCACGGCCCCACAGGCCCCAGGCATCGACCCCCAGTAACTGAAGTTACCGTCTGGGGACTCTGGGGAAAAGTCACCTTTGGAAGGCTGGCCCTCTGCTGTTCTCCCTAAAAGCAGGCAGAGCTTTGCTTTCACCAGTGTGCTCTGTGTTCCCAGAAAGGGTGAAATTCTATGCTTCCTTTGGAAAAGAAAAACTCTCTTTGGTTTCCTGGCATGAAACTGTCTTTTATGTCCCATTAGCATCAACCAGAATTCATCCGGAGTAGAAACTTTAAAAATTCTCTGTTATTCCCAGTAACCTCACGTAATCCCACCGTCTATGAGGGTGTAGTGTTCTTCCTGAATCCGAGAGGAAGCAGAGGCTGGCCTGTGTTCGGAGTCAAGGTCAGTTGGGCACATTCTGCCTGTGGCCAGGTGGAGGGGCGCTTCAGGGGAGGCCTGCACCCCAGAGTCCACGTGCGTGCTCGTTACCCCACCAGGCATGTTTTGTTCGGCCTGGAGCAGCCAAGGGTGTTCAGATTTTATGATGACCACTTGCCTCCGCTTCTTTAAACACTACCCACCTCTGTAAGCAACACAGGTGCAGCAACAAGTGCAAACAACACAAGTGCGGTTCCCTTTTAGGGAAGGCCTGCTCAGACTTCCTTTCCCGGCTGCCCTCAGCTACTTGCATCTTTTCCCTCGAACGGTGAGAGCTGTTGTGCTGGGGATGGATTCCTCCCGCCAATGACTGACAGACCCCAGAGGCATTTTCTTAACCAAATCTAGTTACACTGGCTTGACAAAAGATCTTTCCAGAAACAGAACCTCGGGAGATGACCTTCTGCCCTCCCCTTTTCTCACCCATGAAAACTTTTCTCTAACACCCTCCTCCTCAAGAGGGAAGGTTCAGCCTGCCCACATCGTGCCTTGTAAAACAGACCCGGATCCTCTCTTGTACTCATTCATTTACTCAGAAGACATTGAGCTCTGCCCTAGGAATTCTGGGCAGAACATCGAGAAAGACAGAGCCGTGAGGTCAAGTCGTTTCCAGCGTATTATGGGAGAAAGAGATGGAAGTCAGTGAAGTGGTGTCAGGAATGGGGAAAGAACCCAAGCCTGGACAAGGCACTAAGGTGCTGAGGGAAGACGGGCACGCCCTCCCCTCACCCAGGAGGCCTCAGCGTGGGTTCCCTGGACGTGGGGGATTCTACTCGTCAGATGAAGGCTGGAAGGGAACCTCAGGCATTGAGGACAACTTGGGCAAAGGCCTGGAGATGACGAAGCTTATGGCATCCCCTGGGAAATGCCACGCTGCTCAGGAGGGCTGCCTGGAGGAGGTGTTTTTGATGGAGTAGGAAGGATGAGACCAGCCATATTGCAGGGATATTGACCATGACGGCGGTCGGAAGGGACTTGTTGTGCCCTGGAACTGAGATCAAGGAGGGCCATGAAGCAGTTTATGGAAAGGAAGTGCTTGATTATTTGTGTCGTAGAAATGACACTTGGGAAGCAAAGACGATGACAAGTGGATGGAAGAAAAATGACGGTGGGGTGAGGATAGTTTGGAGAGAGGACAGGTGAAAAATGTTGAAGCGCTGGGACTGGAAGATTGGGCATCACAGTGACAGTCACCTCTTCCCTTGGGTGAACGAGTAGATGAAGCTGAGGGCGGGGAGGACCAGGCAGCTGGAGGAGCCCCTGTGAGTCCAGAGGCCCAGAGGCGATGGGGCATCTGAGTCCAGGGACCAGGGAAGAGTCAGGGCTGGGATTCGTCTGCTTGTGGGCATTACTGAGCCTGGCTGAGACCCTTCGGTGACCTGTGACACTTGGTGAGCTCCGATGTGTGCTGGGACCTTTACTCTGTCAACACACCGGATGCTGTTGACACTTGAAGGTGGAGAAACGTGCTCAAGTGTCTGAGCTAAAGCTGTTGGGAAGGTACCAGGGGCATCGAGAGAGAGAGAGGAAATCGCAGTAAGAGAAGAACTGGGAGAACCTGAGGGAGGGAGCATTCTCAGGGTCAGATGTTGCAGAGGGAACAAAGAGTTTGAGGACCCAAAGTCATCTCGGACTTGGCCTCGGTGGGGGTGGGGGAGGTGGGTGGCGAGGCTAACTTTTGTTAGAGCTGTTCGTGTGTGTGGACAAGGGGCCAGAGAGCCTGATAGACAAGCATGGATGTGAACTTGTCCCACACACCTCGCCGGGTCCTGGGGAGAGTTGCAGCTACAGTGGGTTTACTGTTCAGTATGATCAAGCCAGCCTGTAGCTAATGGTCACAGCCACCTGCCGCTGGATGCCCTCTTTGAGCTGACGCTGCTGGGGTCAGGGGAGGATGCTGAGACGGGGATGGGGGAGGGACACACCGAGGAGTTTGAACTTTGTCCTCTAGGGTGGCACAGGGTGGGTAAGTATGGGATGTTTCAAGTTGGGAAGGGTCCGACTGGGGTCAGAGCATCATGTGGCCGAAGCGTGGAGGGTGCACTGCGGCAGGGAGAGGCAGTGCCTGCCGGGAAGGTAGCTGGTGCTCACACACTTGACTTCCCACGTATGAGGCTGCTTATCCAAACCAGGTAGTAATGACGGAGGAGACAGTGGCTGAGCGGTGTGACAAAGAGGCTTCTTTATGCTCCTAATCCTATCGATTGGTAGTTTCTGGGGTTTGTATAAAGCTCAAATCCCACCGCTGATTTCTCTCTCCAGATGACTTAGTGAGCTACGGGCCCATAAGAAACAGGAATGAAATGGAACCAATGTCCTTTATTTATAGCTTGGAAAGGTGCTAGTAGTCTCTTAGTGTGGGGCATCGGGAAGATGGATCGAGCAGTAAGGACTCGGCACAGGCGTGGAGGCCAGGTGGGAGTCTTCTTGTCTCTGTCCACCGCGACTGAGATAAATCTTTAGGCTCGAGTGATTAGAGACAGAGGGGGAGCGAAGGAGAGAAGACAGATGGATGCCTCGGCCCAGGAGGGGCCCCAGGTTCCTAGGCTGAGCTGTACTTACCGAATACAAGGAGCAAACAGCAGCTAGAAAACTGCCTGGCTCTTGAAATTTATGGTCTATTATTAAAATACATCTCTTTCAGGCTCTCTGGTTTTAACCAGTCCATTTGGTGGTGCTTTTCTACACTCATTTCCTGGGTCACCCAGTCCCATGGGTTCAAATTCCACTTACGAGCCATCAGCTACCCAATTTATGTCATCAGCTTCTCCTCTCTTCACATCTTTAGATTTCACCCAGCAGGTGTCCACCATCCATCGTCATCTTGCCGTGGCGAAGTCATCTTGAACTTGGTCTCTCTGAACCGAAAAGCCGACCCCCCCAGTCCTCATCCATCAAACCACCCCAGCTCATTTGATGGCAGCCCCCTCCTTCTGGCGGTTGTCACGGGCATCTTGGAGCAGCTTTCGACTTCCCCTCTCCCTCACACGTGGTGTCTGCTTTACCCAGAAATCCTGTTGGCTCTGTCTTTAAAATCGATCTGGAAGGTAACGTTTCTCGCCTCTGTTGCAAATACACTGGCTCAGCCACCTCCCATCCCTTCTGGATCTGCGCGGCAGTCTCCCCTTTCTGATGGGCTGTGCTGCTAACCCTTGTCCGTCTCTACTCCCCTCTCAGTGCAGAAGCCAGGTAGTCTTTGCACAGCATGAGTCAGTCCCCGGTGCCCGTTTCTTCAGCCCTGCAGCAGCTCCCCAGTCTGCTGTGGATAAAGCCAGAATCCCCACGTGGCTGGTTCTTCCCTTCCTTGGTTCGCTTCCTGCCACAAAAATCTCTTCGTAGTTTCTTGATTATGCTGGGGACCGCCCTGCCTTAGAGCCTTCGTGTTGGCGGTTCCCGTTGCCTGGAGTGCTCTCCCATCAACTCAGTCAAGTTTATTTAATCTCTGAAGAAGGAAGCTGGGTGCCAGAAGGGGGTACTTGGCCTTGCAGTACTTAGACAGCTGGGTGCTGGAGAATCCTCTTGGGAATCTCAGGTTTCCTGATTCCTACTCAGAGCCTTTTCTCCCACAACCAAAAAAAAAAAAAAAAATTCCCAAAATGTGTCACCTTTGTGGAACATTGGTCCGTGAGTGGCAGCCTGCTGTCGCCTCTCTCCGGGATTTTCCCTGCAGCAGTGTCCCTCTGTTCATCGTATCGCAGGTGCGTGCACATATGTGTGTGTGTGTGTGTGCGCGCGCTCGCACGCGTGTACACGTGAGTGTGGGCTGTGTGATGCAGGTGTTCCGAAGCACGTCTCTTGGAGGTCGCCCTTTTCCCTGTGCTGTCATCCTCTGTCTAAAGGGATTTGCAAAATTGTCCAAAGTCGGATGTAACTGGTGGCGGGGGACGGTGCGCTGTGAGTCTTGTTGTCCAGAAGCTTCCTTTTGAACAAGGAACTGTGCATGTTGACTTAAGGAAATGGGGAAAGGTTTTCTATTTATATTAAGATCTTCACGTGGGATTTTTAGTGACGTCTCTGAGATAGAGTGCGGATGAGGAGACTTCTTAGATGCGGACCCAGGGGAGATGCAAAGGCTGGGATTTGGACTCTGGTGTCGGTGTGTCTGAGTCTGGGCCCTGATCCCTGGACCTCAGAGCCGATATGGTCCTGGACAAACTGCTTCACGTCTCCACATCTGAGAAACAGATTATGCTGGTATCTGCCTCGTGCAGTTTTTGTGAACAAGAAATTACATGCATGTGTATCATTCTCGATGATTTTTAGCTGTGAATTTATTATTTATCATCATCGTCTTTATGGTTATTACACAGTTTGCCTGAAGGAGCACTCTGGCTGGTGAGCGTCGGTCCAGAATTTAAGCCTGCCTCTGGCTCCCTGCAAAGCTCATATATTCGTGTACGTGCTTTGCATCGCTGGCTCCACTTCGCTCATCCAGCCTGCAGGAAGGATGCTTGTAGTGGCCACAGGACTGCCTATCGAGAATTTACCTGCTTGTCTGTCACATAGCCATTCATTCCCTCACCCATTGATTCTTCCTCTCGTCAAGCACATATCAAAGCGTAGTAATAAGTGGCCCAACCTATGCAAATTCCAGGTAATTAAACAAGCCAACAAGCCAAAGAAACCAAAAATGAATCAGCCTGAGTTTCCAGTCCCTGCTGTATCCTAGGGACTGAGCTAGGCATTTTCTCTGGGAAAAGCAGATAGGATCTTTCCCACGTTACAGGTAAGCGAACAGCCTGCAACAAACAAGAAAACAAAATACCTGAAGCCCTATAGGCTACTGACTAATGGCTGCATTCCAAGTCTGTCTCCCTTCCAATCCCACACTCCTTCTCAGCAGCCACGCTGCTTCGCTTCCAAACACCGCACCCTGGACCCTACCTCTGGTCTTCTTTCTGGGAACGTGAGACTTGAGGAAGCTCAGACACCATTCATTTCTGCTGCAGTAACTTCACAAGTGAGTCCAGAGCGAGCTTGAGAAGGAGTTCTCTTGCACAAGGCAAGAATCTTGACTCCACAGGCCAGTCCCCGTGCCCGCCGGAGACAGGGCACCGCCTGCTCCTCCCTGCGCTGGTCAGACCTCTGGGGCTTTGAAATCCCCTCCGTGTATCAGATCCACACCACCTGGAAGCATGCGACGAACCTGAGTACGCTAAGCCTGCAAATGAAGCCCCGGCTATGCCCACGCAAGAGTACCTGAATGAATGGAGAGCATTCAGAACTGTGCAGGCACCATTTCAGGATCTTGAACGGTCTCCCAGGAAGAGCAATTAGTTTCTCCAAAGGCCAGAACTAAGACCCTGGCAGTGACAGGGAGATCTATTTTATTTTTTTTTAATTTTTTTTCAGATTTTTATAATGATTTTTATTTTTTCCACTGTAGCTGGTTTACAGTGTTCTGTCAGTTTTCTACTGTACAACAAGGTGACCCAGTTACGCACACATGTATACATTCTTCGGAGACCTATTTTAAATCCCGGATATCAGGAAATGTTTTCTGACAGAATTGTCTTCACCGGGCAGGGCTGCTTGGAGCAGCATGACTGTCCACACTCTGAGGAAGATGGATTTGAGATGGTCTGGTGGCCAGGCAAGCTGCACATTTGGCGAGAAGGCAGTGGTGATATATTAGATCAGAAATGTGACACTGTGTCTTGTCTAATCAGGAGATGGGTTCTATTCCGTTTAGAATGGATGGCAATGAGGTCCTGCCGTACAGCACAGAGATCTGTGTGAATATGGTCTTTTGGGATAGAACAGGATGGAAGAAAACATGAGAAAAAGGATGTGTATCTTTATGTGTGTGTGTGTGTGTGTGTGTGTGTGTCTGACTGGGTCACCATGCTGTGTATCAGAAATTGGCACAACCTTGTAACTCAACTATACCGTAATTTAAAAAAGTTTTGACTTCCTCTCCTCAGAGTGAATCTTATAGGAAAGGCTGATATATGAAAGGGGAAAGGGGAGCTGGTTCAGCTGACATTTCATGGGATGCGACCTCTGAGGCTGCTTGTCAGAGCACGGGGCGTCACTGGACCTATTTGAAAATCCCCGGGAAGGCAGCGGTGAGTGCCGTTACCACCGCGTTGGCTCCCGTTTATTGAACACCCAGCCTGGAACTCTTCTAGGCTTTATATTTATTATCTCATTCAGTTCTTAAAGCGACCCCATGAAATCAGGGCTATGATTCGGTCACTATGATGTGGGTGAAAGAACTGAGGGCCCCACGGATGATGTGACTCATCTGAACGGACCTTGTTAGTCTCGGGCAGAGCTGGGCTGCCTGTCACGACAAAGACTGGAAGGTCTCTAAGGTCGTGCCAGTTCTGAATAGTCTTTGATTGTCCAAGATCTGGTGTATCTGGATCAGGTCCTGACTAGTCAGTACCTGGAGACATGCAAACAGAGAAGATGGTGGGGGACTGATGGCTGCTGCATGGATTTTCCAGAAAGCAATAGAAAAATCTCAGGAGCTTGCAAGAGGGCTGTTCACTGTGGAACCAGCACGTCCTCTCTTTCTGCAGGTGCTGTGCTGAATGGGTACCCTTCCTTTTTGCCTGTTCTTTCTTGTGGCCTTTCTGAAGCCTGGGTTTCCATGCACGATGCACCTGCAGAGATGACCTGTAGGACTTTCAAGCCTCCACGTGATGGTTCCTGACGGTGCAAAGGGTCCAAGACTTCCTGTAGGCATTGTCGTCTCTTTTGTCCTCTGAATTAAATGCTAAGCCAGTCGTGGACTTACGGATGGTTGATGCCATAGGAAGTGATGGTTTGTGTTCTGAAAAGCTGAGCTCTGCTTCCACTCTTTTGTCTAGATAGCATCTGGGCATATGGTCTTTGGTGGATCAGGACACCGTGTTAGTGGGATCCTGTCCTGAAAAATTCTGTCTCCCCAGCGAGCAGCCAGCTCCTCTTGGAGAAGAGGTTTGCTTACTGAAGACCTGCCAGCAACACCCCCATTTCTTCTTTCCTTTGCTCTTTTATTATTCGCCATTCACACTGTGATCAATACCTGTGTGGCAGGCAGGGTGCTGGCTGCTAAGGACTCAGGAGTGATGAACAGAAGGCCTTTCCCTTGAGTCGCTAACTCCTCGTGTAGAAACAGACACACGTTATTGTTCAGTGTGATGTGATGAGCATTTGAGCCCCTTCTAGGTGCCAGGCCCTCTGCTGAGCACTTTGCACGGTCTCACTTAGTCTGCACAGAATCTGAGGCAGGTCCTATCGGCACTCACCTTCTAGGCTGGGGAAGCAGGCTGTGTAAGTCATGTCAGGCAATATGGGAACTCCTCTAGAGGCAGAATTCAGCTTGCCCTTGGGGAATTCGGGAAAGACTGAGAATCAAGGATTGGGGGCGGTCCCTTCCTGTTTGAGGTGCCAGCTCTTTTAGCTGGGACATCGGATGCTTTGGGGCAGGGAGTGGCTCCAAGTAGTGACAGATGGGAAGTTGGGTTAATAGCACCAAATCCTTAAAGGCCATGCTGAAGGGGTCTGGATGAATGCATTAGTTCAACCAAGAATTCTCCTGTGATTCTGGCAGCTAACTCGCCCCCACCTCCCCACCCTGTCCATTAGGCATGAGCCAGGAGTTTGCACATTCTGTTGCCTCTGAGCTTTGCCCCTGCCCCTACGACTACTAGGAGCATCCTTTCAGTCTGCAAAGTTCCCCCTGCTAGCCCCTGCTCAGGTTTTTCTCTCTTTTCAGATGTCACCTATCTCAGGCGACTTCCTTATGGCTTAGCCTGGGCCAGGAGCCTCCTCCAGGCTCTCCTTTGTTCTCTCACCAGCTCTAAGCATCTCCCCATCACCTTAGGGAGGCTGGCTCTGGCAGACGCCTTTCTCCCTGTGGGTCAGCGTAGAAGACGAAGCGAGTTCCTGAAGCTTCAGTGCAGCTGTCATGGCCAGGAACAGAGACTGCACGTGGGATGGAGGTGGCTCTGCAATGTCTTAGAGCCTTGTGGCCTTTGAAGGTCCATCTGGGGCCAGAAGTGGAGCTCTGTGTTTAATAAGCTGGGGTCCGTGGCACCCTTGCCTTTTGTGGGTCTGCTCGTGGCAGCTGTAATGAGGGTTGCAGCGGCTGGAAGAGGGGAACAGGCACAAACGTGCCACTTACTTCTTCCTGCTTGCCCGTCTCTGGCGATGAAAACCCAAGGCTTCGCGAGAGCCGGTTCCCTCCCCAGCCAGCTCTGGTGATCAGACGCTCAGCAGTGGGTGGGGCACCCTGGGGCCCCTTCCCTCTGCCTTGCAGCCTCAGTCCTTCCTGGATTTCCCCCCATGAGCTTTGTCAGGAAACTCCAGGTCTTTCAAGGCACCTGTGAAAAAGCCTTGGTTTCTTTAACTCTTCTTCATGGTGCAAACTTTTAAAGGAAAAAAGAAATGCAGGCAGACCTTAAGAATCAGTGCGTGTCTCTGCAGCATGGAACTCAAGGAAGACAAGCTTACTGGTCTGTGAACACAGAGACTTCATTGCAGTTGTGCATACATGCGAGAATCTTGTGCATGCGTATTTTTGGAAATGCATAGTGTGTGCGCATGTTTGTGGGCAGGTGTGGTTGTGGACGTGCGTGTTTCCATGTGCATGTGCGTGTGGTCATGTGTGGTTACACCTGCGGACATGCGTGGTTACGCTGTACATGTTTGCGGGCTCACACGCATGCTTGTTTAGGGAAACGGACCAGCAGACATAGCTGAGCCCTGTCGTGCCTCGGGGACAGACTCTGGTTCTGTTGTTTCTCGTGTCCTTCCCCCGAGTCGTCCTTTAATTATCCACCTCATTGTGCTCAGAGCCAAGTCGCCTGCTCAGCCGCCCTCTCGGAAGCCCTCCCCTCTCCCGGGGTCTCCAGGGCGGTGCTCCAAGGACAGTGTGATCACCAACGGCTCTTTAAAGTCACCGGGGGGACTGTCCCAAGCACAGCTGAAAGCGCCTTCGTGACCTTGCAGCAGTCTGCCCTAGCTTAGAGGTCAGGCAGGGATGGATGGTTCTGCTGCCCGGAGGGGAGGGGCTTCTGGGTCCCTCATCCTTTGCTGGCACTTCGCTCCTTTGGCCCTCCGTTCCCCAGTCTGTCACTCGGGTCTGACCCGCACACCGCTGTGCCCCGGGATCGATTCCTCACTCTGTGTCTCCCCAGTTGAAGAGAGAGTTGGTGTCTTCGCTCAGAGCCACCCGCTCAGCTGTGTCTGAGGGCAGTGGAGAGGGGCTGGAAGAGAGACGTCGGGGGGTGACCGAATGGCCGGATCGTCCCTCACTCATTCAATTTATCAAACGCCTTTTCCTCCCATTTTTATTTATTTTTATTTTTTATTTTTTATTTTTTTCTCTTAATGGATTTTATTTCAATTATAGGTGTACATAAATCATCACAAGTCAGTTTTACAGATTTTGTATCCCAAACCCCCAGTGCATCCCCCCACCCCCCAGATTGTCTTATTTGAAAAACCAAGGTTTTCCAAAGTCTGTGAGTCATTGTCTGTTCTGTAAGAAGGTTCATTGTGTCTTTTTAGTTTCCACATGTAAG
>PVHT020000230.1:30176667-30273406 GCA_004024745.2 Catagonus wagneri | reverse complement strand
ACCTCACTGATTCGTTCTTCTGCCTCCTGTATTCTACTGTTGGCTGCTTCTAAGGAATTTTTTATTTCAGTGATTGTATTTTGCATCTCTTCTTGTTTAATTTTTACAGCTTGTATTTCTTTGCTCAGTGTTTCCTGTAAATTATCAGTCTTTGCCTCCAGTCTATTTCCAATGCCTTGCATCATCTTCAGCATCAACAGTCTAAAGTCTCTTTCTGGGAAGCTGATAATCTCCTCATCACTGAGCTGTTTTTCTGGGCTTTTCTCTTTCTCCCTTATCTGAGTTAGAGTTTTCTGTCTTTTCATTTTTGTAGGTTTTTGGTGTGGTGACCTTTGTGTGGACAATAGAGTTTTAGCCTCTCTTAGTTCAGGTGTTTGCCTTCCCTGTGGCTAAAGTTGGTATGGGCGGGGCTTGCTGTAGGCTTCCTGATGGGAGGGAGTGATACCTGCTCACTGGTAGGTGGGGTTGATTCCTCTCCCTCTGATGGGTGGGGCTTTGTCTCTGGATGAGATTAGAGGCTGGCTGTGTGCCTGAAGGGTCTTTAGGCAGCCTGTTTACTGATGGGTGGGACTGAGATTCCACCTGAATTGTTGTTTGGCCTGGGGCTTCTCAGCGCTGATGGGAAGGACCAGATTTTCCCAGAAATGTCCACCTCCAGAGAAATCCAGGCTGCTGAATGTCCCCGAGAGCTTCACCTCCAATGCCCTTCCCCCACAACAAGCCACAGTCACCCCTATTTTCCCAGGAGATCCTCCAAGAATTGCAGTCAGGTCCACCCGGATTCCTATGGAGACTGCTTTGCCCTGGGACCCAGTGCACGTGAAAGTCTGTGTGTGCCTTTCAAGAGTGGGGTCTCTGTTTCCCCCAGTCCTGTGGAGCTCCTGCACACAAGCCCCGCTGGCCTTCAATGCCAGATGCTCCGGGGGCTCTTTCTCCCTGTGCCCGATCCCCAGGCTTGGGGTTTTGACGTGAGGCTCAGAACTCTCAGTCCTGTAGCTGAGTCTCTGTGATGCAGTTACTTTGCAGTCTGTGGGGCTTCCCACCCGGGAGGTATGGGGTTGCTTCTATCGCGTAATCGCCCCTCCTACCTCTTGATGTGGTCTCCGCTGTGTCTTCTGGAGCAGAGCATCTTTTTTTTGGAAGTTTACAGTCCATTTGGTTGAAGGTTGCTCGGCATTTGGTTGTATTTTTGCTGTTATTTGGGAGAGAAGTTGAGCTCCAGTCCTTCTATTCCGCCATCTTAATCCAATCCTTCCTCCCATTTTTAAAAATCGTGGGAAATGCACACATGAAAAGAGTACACCGAACCGTGCTTTAAGTGTGCCGTTGTGTGGCTCTGAGCGCATTCACGTGGTTGTGCAGCCTTCATCATCCCGGGAACCTCTCCTCTTCTCCAGCAGAAGCCCCTTCCCCTGAGCACTCGCCACCCCTCCCCCGCCCCGGGGGGAAATGAGGGGATTCTCCTGTCCCCCGGAGCAGGAGGGGTTGCCTTTAGATATTTTTAGCGCTGTGACTCCAAGAAGCTGCGGTGCTCAGCCGGTGACACGTTCTCGTCACCCTTGAGACACGATCCATGCCCCAGTTTTGTCAAAGGTCACTGCAGTTTCCTACCTCCACGCTCCGCGCTCCTTTGTCCTGATACCCTCCAGCATGTAGACGCGTTAGAGGTCACTGTCCCCGAGTCTAACCCCCTGCTGACCCACCAGCCCGGCTTCAGGTAGCAAGGAAATCCGGGGGAGGGGGAGGGATGAGAGAGGGTCCACAGTGTGTGTGTTTAAAATACACATTTGTTGTTTTTCTAAACATGATGCAGTTGGCTCATCCAGCCTGAATCAGTACCGCATAGCCAGCTGACACTTGTAGATTGTTTGGGGTTTTAAAAATATGCACAGCATGTGACAAAACGACAGCAGTAGAAGGAGGTAAGGGGGCGTGGGTGCTGGGTGAGCCAGCTGACACCTCATTTAAATACTGAGTGTGGCTCCCTCTTCTGTCACCTCTGTGGAGTCTTTGGTGCCAAGCCACCAAAGTCACTGCATCTGCACATGGATACGGGTCTTCCTTTAGTGATCAGCTAGGACACGGGTGCCGTGCTGGTCGCTTGCACAGGTGCCCATCCGACCTCAGTGCGTGTAACAATGACTCTTTGAGGAGGCGTTTTCATCAAGGGGCACAGGGTGCCGACTGCAAAACTGGGCTCGGAGGACCATGCTGGACTGGGAACCCTGCCCAGTGCTTTGTGGGAAACTTTCTGAAGACTCATTATTTTTGAGACATCCTATTGCACAAAAATGACGTGTTTGCATAGGTTAGAAAATGCAAATAACAAAAATCCCATTTCTCAAAATTATTTCTAAACTTAGGAAATTTATAGACTTCTCTGTATATAAATATATATGTGTGCATATATATTCTCTGCATATATTTATATATATAGTCTCTGCGTTTCTCTCTATATATGTATACATACACACTCTGATGGAAGCATTTTAAAGAAAAATAAGATTATATTGTCCACAATGAACATATTTTTCCTAAGTGCTTACTGGCAGCTGAATTGGATGGCTATTTTCTAAGTCCAACTCCGAGTGACATGAAAATGTGAAAGTATTCCCAGAACAATATTGCTGGAGCGACATGGACATCAGAAACAAGGGAGCAGGCCGGTACAGGAGCAGGCCCAGGACTGAGTCCCTCACTCCTCCCCCAAGTCTGTCGAATCCGAGCTGCAGCTGCCAGCCTACACCACAGCCACAGCAACGCCAGATCCGAACTGAATCTGCAACCTGTACCTCAGCTTGTGGCAGTATAGGATCCTTAACCCACTGAGCAATGCCAGGGATTGAACCTGCATCCTCATAGATACCGTGCTGGTTCTCAAGCTGCTGGGCTGCAACAGGAACTCCAAGGCACATGTTCTAGCAAGGAGCTCAGAGTCCAGGTCTTGGGTTAAACACTGAAGTCCAAGGCTTGATCCTTTCGTAATCCATGCTTCGAGGGACTGCTGGACGCTGGGCCTTGCCCGGGGCCTTGGGCTGGAGCAGGGAGGAGCAGGAGGCAGTTCTAGCCCTCACAGAACTGGGTCTCACCAGGGCAAGGCTGCCTGCAAAGCCGGCCGTGGAGAGGCCATGTGCTCTGCCAGCAGCTGGGAGCCGCAGGCACGAGCCAAGGTGGGGCACGTAGAGACCAGGTGGGCGTGGCTGTACTCTGCAGGTGTCGCGGGAGCCTCTGAGTTGAGTCCTGGCTAAGGGACGATCCTGAGGTGTAGGAGGCTGTCGTCCCAGGGAAGGGGCGCAGCACATTCAAAGGTGCCGACGTGTGTGGAACAGTAGGCAGCACCGCAGGACAGCCAGGCTTTACATCCAGCAGCAGAGGCCGATGCCTCGGCAGGAAGAAGCAGGCCCTTGAGACGTCGAGAACAGATCTGTGGTTGTCAAGGGGAAGGGGGGAGCGGGAGGAGTCGGGCGGGAGTTTGGGATGAGCAGGTGCAAACTACTGTACATAGAAGGATAAACAACAAAGTCCTGCTGTGTACACAGTGATCGACATTCAGTGTCCCGTGATAAACCATAATGGAAAAGAATATGAAAAAGAATGTGTGTATATGTGTGTGTCTGCTCCCACGACGGGAGTGCCCAGTGTGTGCGTCTTCTGAGTCCATACGGTGTGCAGGCGCCTTTCACGTATTATCACATTTATTCCTGCAACAGACCCACCAGGTGGGTGTTGCTCCCCTGCTCTGACAGATAAGAAACTGAGGCTCAAGAGAGGTGAAACGATTCTCCTAATGTCACACACCTGGTAGGTGGCAGAGCCAGGATTCAGACCCAGGTTTGACTCCAAAGGTGGTTCGGCCCCAGCGTGGCACAGCGCCTCCCGCGAGACTGCCTTTATTAGAATAATAACAAGCATGCTGACGGAGCCAGTGAGTACTGAAGACTTACTCTGGGCCCTTTCGCTAACCTTTCTTATGTCACCTTCACTCGACACTAGGAGTTGGGTCTCATTGCTTCTCCAAGCCTTGCGAAGGAGGAAACGGTAGCTCAGGACATTGAGTAACTTTCCTAGGCTCATACAGCTGGAAGTGATGAATGTGGGACTTCAACAAAGCTATGTTTGATTTTTCAGTTGGTACCTTTAACCACTCCTGATGGGGGTTATCTTGGGCCAGCTGTTTGTTTGTTTATTTGTTTTTGTTTTTTAGGGCAGTACCTGCATCATATGGAAGTTCCCAGGGTAGGGGTTAAATCGGAACTGTAGCCGCCGGCCTTCGCCACAGCACAGCAACGCGAGGTCCAAGCCACGTCTGTGACCTACACAACAGCTCAAGGCAATGCCGGATCCTTAACCCACTGAGCAAGGTTAGGGATCGAACCTGCATCTTCATGGATCCTAGTCAGGTTCGTTACTGCTGAGTCACGACGGGAACTCCTGGGCCAGCTGTTTGTATAGTAGCAGCTATTAGAGTAAATATTTGGGAAGTATCTCTCTGCAGTTCCTCATTCCCCATCCTCTACTCCGGCCAGACACAGCTCCCCGGAAGCACCCCTCTGCATTTTCCCAAGCTTTTCTTCTGCCCGGAACTGTCACTCCATCTTTCCATCATGCCCAAGACCTACGCATTCTTCAAGGGGGAGCCGGGATGGCATGCAGGCTTCATCATTACTGACCTGCACTTGAGAAGTGGGGCAAACCCTGAGCACGTCAGGTGAACTCCCGTGTAGCTGTGTTGGACATGAACCCAGTTCCATTACAGGGCATGTCTGTCTGCCAGGATCTCCGTCCTGCTGTGGGTCGGAGCTTTCACTCTCATTCTGGAGCAGCAGCTGTGGTTCTGCTGAACACGGTTCCAGGCTTGTTTCCCTCAGGCCAGCATTATGATGAGGCCCTGGTGAAAATGGGGGGTGTTAATGAGATCCCTTTCTGCTCCAGCCACTCTGCCGTCTTCGCTGGCCGTGAACTCTTGGCTCACGCTCCTGCCTTTCAACATATGAGGTCTCTACTGCACGCTGTGCTACTTTTAGGGACTTTTTTTTTTTTTAATTTTTATTTTTTGGCCATGCCTGTGGCATGTGGAGGTTCCTGGTCCAGGGACCAAACCCATGCCTCAGTTGTGGCAATGCTGGATCCGTAACCACCTGCACCACAAGGGGACTTCCAGGGACCACGTCTGCCTTGGGCAGAGCCCCGCCTTCCACTCCGAGCCACCCTTGCCCTTGAGCCTATCCTCGTGGAAAAGCCGAGAGCCTCCTTAGGGTTAGAACTATTATCTGTGGAACTGGCTTTCATCTCTGCTGGGCTCCAAACTTCTCAACGGCAGGGACTGTTTGACCATCCATCTCTGGGTCCCCAGCCCCTATCTTGATGCCTCGTACCTGACATTGGTCAGTTGTCCATAACCAGTAGCAAGAATGTGAGTAAAGTGGACAGAAAACCTGCAGTGGCTTTTCCCGTTGCCACCACTGACGTGGCTTTTCATGTTTGGGCTCTTCATGCTATTATGCGACATCACTGTACCTCACTCACATTTTTTTGGCCACGCCTCCAGCAGGCAGAGGTTCCAGGGCCAGGGGTCAAACCTGCGCCAAGGCTGAGACCCAAGACACTGCAGTGACCGTGCTGGATCCTTAACCTGCTGCACCATCAGGGAGCTCCAGTACCCCACCAACATTTGCTGGTGACCAGTATATGTGCGTGTTGACCTTAATTTGAATAACACACACACACACACACACACACACACACACACACACACACACACACTATCTTTGGAGTTGCATAAACATGAGCTTGCACCCTAGTTCTTCTTATAAGCTATAAGTCTGTGTGTAAGATAGTTGTTTTTTGTTTTTGTTTTTGTCCTTTTTTTTAGGCGTCTGCACCCATGGCCTATGGAGGTTCCCAGGCAGGGATTGAATCCGAGCCCCAGTTGTGACCTACGCTGCAGTTGCAGCAACGCTGCATCCATTAACCCCCTGTACTGGGCCGGGGACAGAATTCACACCTTCGTAGTGACCCAAGCCGCTGCCGTCAGACTCTTAACCCATCACGCCATAGTGGGAGCACCAAGGTAGATGTTTTTATTTGAACTTCAGTTTCCTCAAAAGGAATAGTGGAGGAGATAACGACCATCTTTTATGAGTGTCGTCCAGGTAGAACACGGCATTGCAGGGAAAGTACCTGATGTGGAGTCTGACTCAGGCTGGCTTGTAAGAATGAGGGGCCTCCTTTGTTCTTTGTCTGATATTGTAGCTGTTATTGCTAATGTTTATGGAGTATCCAGAGCAACGCTACTTTATTCATCTATGTGTAGAAGGTCTTATCACTGAATATCAGCATCTATCCTAGAGTTACGTTATGTCCAAATATATTGGGAGGCTAGGCCGGGCCATGAGCCAAAGTGAGCAGTCTCGTGCTCTAGTGTGGACTCTGCAAACTAGCCCTGTGTTTACTTTTCAGCGGCAACATCTGGAGAAGTCACGATTATTTTAATAATTACCGCTAGAGGAGTTCCCGCTGTGGTACAGTGGGTTAAGGATCTGACTTCAGCAGCTTGGGTCACTTCGGAGGCGGGGGTTCTGTCCCCGACCCGGTGCATTGGGGAAAAGGAGGAGCCAGCATTGCGGCAGCTGTGGCTTAGGTCGCATCTGGGGCTCAGATTCGAACCCTCACCAGGGAACTTCCATATGCCACAGGTGCAGCCCTAAAATAATAATCTAAAAACTGGTATCATAATTACCATTAGGGTTTTAAAAGGACTTGGTGTTTCCCACCTCTCATGCGCTGAGCCAGGTGCTCTCCCGGTAGGGCCCCATTTATTCCTCAGAATCACTGATTTTTTAAAAAAATCGAATATAGTTGCTGTACCATATTGTGTTAATTTCAGCTGTACAACCATGTGATTCAGTTATACATATATTCATTCTTTTTCAGATGCTTTCCCCATATAGGTTATTGCAGAATATTGAGTAGAGTTCCCCGTGCTATACTGTAAATCCTTGTTGGTTATCTCTTTTATATATAGTAGTACAATCATTCATTTCTAAGAGGAGGGAGCCAGTGCTCGGAGAGGTCAAATGAATCGCTCAAGGTCATGCACCTCTAGTGAGTGATGAGCGGCCGCATGTAACACCGGTTCTGTGTGAAGTGCAAGCCAGAGCTCCGGGCTTCCGTTGCCTGCTTTAATTCCATGCCTCCGATCCCTCCTGAGAGTTGTGTTTGCTGCCCAACCCTGTCCCCACCCTCTGATGGCTTGGACCTGGGGGCAGATCTAGTCTCACCCATCGGAAACTTTCTCTCTGCAGAGACCCCTGCCTGAGTGTGACACTGCGCAGCAGATTTTCTGGTCTGAGGGTTTTAAATTAGCCATATCATCTCAAGCTGTGCGAGAGGCTCGACAGCCAGCTTCTGCCCCGTGTCATTTAATAGAGCAAAACAAACAGGAAGAAAATCCAATGCGGCCTCCAGTCAAAAGGGAGGAGGACCCAGACTCGTTGGCTACGCAGCAGGTGCCAGGCATCTTTGATGACAACCCGTCCGACACTCGACACTCGAAGGAGCCTTCCTTTTACCTGCAAATGGCGCTGTTTTGGGTGACATAGAGACTGTTGCAACTTTTCCAAGAGCAACATCGACACATGGCCACTCATGCAAATTAGAAACCCCATCTGGGCTGTCACATGAGGCGGGAATGACAGGTTCAGCAGCCAGTGTGAATGAAAACAGCAGAGGGAGATGCCGGGGGAGAGAGCACTTTTCAGGGTCCCAGCAGCTCTGCAACCTCATTTTTTATATTTAGCATCTCTAACTAGGCTACTTGTGTGTCGATCACAGCTCCTCCAGTGGCCTTTTGCCAACAGAAGCTTTGTTGGTGGACCTCTTGGTGTTGATACGTACAAATAACAGTAGCAAAAATAATGCCCATCGTTTATGGAAGCCCAGCCCAGTTTATTGCTCTGCCCCTTAATTTTTATTTCTATCAATGCCAGAAGGTAACGGACATCCTCTTTGCAAATGAGAAAACGGAAAGTGTATGTATAACTGAATCGCTTTGTTGTACAGCAGAAGTGAACATGGTAAATCAACTCTGTTTCAAGAAAACTTTAAAAGAAACTACAGTCCAGAAAAAAAATCGCTGTTATTCCTATTGCTGTTGCAGTTTTGTTTCTGTTTTTAATGTCACCGAGAAGATGGAGAAATGAGAGAAGAATCATGATATTTTGTACAGATTTTCAAGTCTATATTCAAAGGGCCCACATCCTGTGCAGGCCATTCTTTCTTCCAGCTTAGAAGAAAATTGCCCCAGAAACCTAATTAGTAGAGCTTTATTCAGTGAAGTGTCTCTGAGCAGTAAGATAGATTTTTCCAGAAGCCTCAGCTGTTTGAGTCCCACCCAACAGTGCTTCTCTTAGGATTGTTCCCAATTGCCCACTTGTTTACTCTGTTTGGGTTTCAGATTCCCTTTGGTTAGAAGCATGCCGTGGTGGAGTTCTCCGGTGGTGCAGTGGGCTGAGGATCTGGCATTGTCACTGCAGTGACTTGGGTCACTGCTGTGGTGCAAGTTTAATTGACCCCTCACCTGGGAACTGCCACATGCCATGGATACAGCCAAAAAAAAAAAAAAGGAAAAGAAAAAAGACAGAATGGAGCCGTGATGGAAAGGGGAGGACGGGGACAGCAGTGACGTGCTGATAATTGTGTGAAAGTGGCTCTAAAGGGGAAAAAAAGAGTCCCAACAGGAGTGTTGGTTTCCATGATGCTCTCACCACGGCCGATTTCAGTCTACCAACATGAAGTCAAAGAACACGAAGGTTTGCACTACCGATGCGCCACTGCCTGGTAGGGGAAGTGCCACCTTGAAATGCCGTAACTCTGTGAATGGGTTTCAGTAGACATTCAGTTTAAAAACAGCGTGATTATACTCAGTGCCTGCAACTTCGTTTGGCCACTGGTGGTGTGTGTGGGGGGGCTGTGTGGGGAGAGAATTTGCAGATTGCGCCTTTGACCCTTTGCCTCTCTGAAGTTCTCATGAGCGATAGCTAATAGGCGTGGGGAGCTCAGCTACAAGCGTTTTACTGTTACCCGGGGGCTCTGACCCCAAACCCTGTTGGCAATGCCTAGGAGTTACGTTCAGCTTTAGGAAGAGAGTTTTTTCCCCACCATGAAGTAACTTTAAAATCCTGGTGGACCAAAACCATCTGCTTTGTTTCTACTGAAAAGTCCAACCCGGAATCTTAAATTTTAATGGCTTATTGCAGGGAAAAGCTGAGTTTCCCATTGCCCAAAGAAAAGTCCTGGAGAGATGTCCGATTGCCTGCATCTGCACAGAAACTGTGGCCCCAGGAGGGTCTGGAATCAGACTGGTTTGGGTTCAGACGTTGGGTAATGCTGGTTTAAATATCTCAGGGTGTCCCAAGAAATCCAGATGCAGAGAGCACTGCCTTGTCGCCGATGACGCCAGGAACTCAGACGTCTTCTGTCTTTCTGCTCCACCAGCCCTTCCACGTGGCTTTCGTCCTACAGCTGAAAGTTGGCTGCTTAATATCCACTCTTATTTCCTGTCTGTGTAAGATAGAAGATGGACTCAGAGAGGGGACCCTTAGCCCAAGGGTCTCGAAACTGAGGCTCCTCCTTCCAGAGCTTTCTTGTACTTTCCATCTGGCGAGGAGTGTTTTCTCTCAGTAACCAGGAGAGAACCCTAAGATCTCTTCCAGCTGCGAGAGAGTGAGGAGGGAGAGTGTTCAGATAGGCAAACTGCGTCCCCTGAAAAAGTCTTTTTTTTAAAGAAGGAGGGAGCTGTGGATGCTGAATGAGCAGTTGACAGCGGGAGACCCACACAGCCCCTTCTGGATCAGCACAGGATGAGAAGGGTCCTCAGGAAACATCGGTGGAATCTGACTAAATTGTCATAATCATTGTTTTGACGATGTCGAAGTAGCCAGGCAAGTTTTGCAGAAATATTGGAGTGGGCTTTTCTTAAAAAAAAAGCATCTCATAGTTTGCTATGGAGGCCAATAAATTCCAACGAATGGATGGTAGTCCTTTCGTGGTGGGTGGATGCTCTCGGAACAGATGAATCAGTCTGTGAGTGTGGAGTAAAAATATATTGATCATTTCCTGGGTCTTTTTTTTTTTCGGTTAATTTTTTTGGAATTTGCTCTCTTGCTGGCAAGACTTCCCTGGCTTTCTTGATTGGTCAGAGCTCTTCATGCCAGCATGTGTGGGTCTTCCACTTTCAGGCTGGGTTACACGGCCAGTACCAGGCAGTCTTTCAGAGTTCACACTCTTAACCACTAGGCAGTGTTGCTTCAGAAGACTCAGAGAAAGAGGATTTTTTTCCCAGCCAGATGGACAAGCCTTATAGTAGGGCATCTTGGAGCCGCCATTTTGCATTATCGAGTACCACGTGCCAAGGGATCTCTAAATCACGTCCTGCCCAGACTGTCGCCTTCCCCCTCCTTCACCCCAGTGGTGAGGTCAGAGGATAGATTGGGGTCTTGTTTGGGAGAGGATGTCTGCTTCACTCACCTCTTAGCAATAGTAACACCAGTATTTTATCTTTGATGGAATATGAGTGTTGAGAATCAAACCCAGGGCTTTGTATGAACTGCCCTGTTCACACCTCATGACAATGTGCGAGGCCCTTACAAGTGTCATCACGCATGAGGAAAGAGGTTCAGAGAAGGGAAATTGCTATCTGCGGTTTGCCTGCTCGGCTCTGGGATGTAGGTGTTCTGACTCCGGAGTCTCAGTTTTGACCTTTTGACTAACACAGTGATGCTGGACTTGAGGTCAGGTCCCAGGTCCCTGTGTCAGGGCAGTTGTTTCCTAACACGTCTGCTGTGAAAGTGGTCAGGACCCGATGCCATAGCTGTCTCTATCCCCGTGATGGAATATTATTTCTAGTTTTATTAACAGTAAAAGAAAGGCTTGTGCATGGTGAGCCGCTGACACAGCTCTAAGTGTAGGGACTGGATCCGGGATCCCCGTGGTTTATTGGGGGCATCTCTGTTATTGGAATTTCATTTCATTCATCTGCTCATACAACTGTCTGGCACTGGATGAGTGTCAACTCTGTGTTAGCACCATGTCAGTTGCTGGAAATCCAGAGAACCATAGGCTGTGGCTTTTCTCCTCCAGCAGCTGGTGGTGATGGCTGTCTCTCTAATAAGCTGAGAACAAATGCTGATGACATGCTCTCTTCCCTTCCTACAGACCTATAAAGAACTACAAGGGACACAGAATTAGAAAGTAGCATTCTTATTCTCAGTGTGTTTTTGAGAAAACAGAAGGAAATTCACTAGTGATCAGAATGAGGGACTGAGCTTCTGGGGATAAAAAGATAAAGGGGAAGTTGAGGTGAGATTTTTTTTTTTAGGGCTGCACCTGAGGCCTCTGGAAGTTCCCAGGCTAGGGGTCAAATCAGAGCTATAGCTGCTGGCTTACACCACAGCCACAGCAACGCCAGATCCGAGCCGTATGTGCAAGCTACACTGCAGCTCGAGGCAATGCTGGATCCTTAACCCACTGAGCAAGGCCAGGGATGGAACTCGCATCCTCATGGTTACTAGTTGGGCTCATTACCGCTGAGCCATGACGGCAACTCCCCTTCATTCCTTTTCCATAGCTCTGCAGACGAGGATGTAGATGTCTTTGAAGAGACATTACCATACCTACCGCATGATGTAAAGGGCATCATTCTGTGTCGCTCTTATAGACGGAAGCCAATAAAGGATGGCCATTTTATTGTTAGTGCCCAAAAGGGTTCTGGGCAGATCTCGACTATTCAAACCCACACTGGCACATCGTCTGAAGTTTCCCATTGCCTGATCTTAGCTTCTTTGTTCCTTCCGAGGGGACCCCATTCCTCCATCTTTTCCTGCCACTTGCTCATTCTCCAAGGAGCTGAGCCAACTGCTCCCTTCTTCTTAGCGCCTTCCTTAAATTGCCGCAGCTGGAAGAAGGTGACTCCAAGATGGTTAAAGAATATCTACTCATGAAATAATAAGGTTCATTTTAGGAGAGGTGCTAACAGTACTCAGTAAGTGAACTTGTACAAACCCCTTCGTCCCTAGGGATAGCTGTCTCATCTTTAAGATGGAAATCGTAGTGAGCACATGAGAGATTTCCTGAAGGGATCAAATAATTCCATGCATGTCATGTATGACATGGTTTATGGATTTATGACCTGGCAGAAATTTCATGTTAGACAAGAGAGAATTGCTAAAGGGCTTTAAACATTCTGCGTAATCAAGACAGAACCAAACGGGCCAGTCTAATTGAAAGTTATTTCTTTCAACATATGCTATAAAGCATCTGAAGTTCAAGATGACTTGTTCGGTAACACCAGTGCTTTTAAGAAGCGAGAATTCGGACAGTGCTCTGGAGTCAGTTATAAAAGAGTTATAATTTATGCAACAAAATATGACTCCAATGAGATATAATAGGCAAAACCAAATTGATATTGTTTCTGGAGTTAGAACCCCATTGTCCCTTGCTGGCTTGACTGCTTTAGCTAAGTAGTTAGATATCTCCAGGGCCCCAGTGTCTTCTTTGAAAAACACCTGAGGTAGTGCTTTCTTTTACAGAGGCGTTTTGGAGGATCAAACAAAATTGCATACATGGAAGTTCCTAGAGCAGGTCCTGGTACAGAGATGCTTCATAAATCTTGAGCATAGCTGTGACTGCTCCAAGCACAGGCTGATAGAAAAGTGATGCATAGCCTCTGGCAATGATTGACCTCTTTTATGTTTGGGGAAGAAGCCATGAGAATATTATAATGACAGGTGGCCATGGTGTGGCAGTGGTGGTGGGATTTGTGCCTCTTGTTTTGTCGATGAAGTTACTGAAACACATTGGTCTTTTACTATAGAAACACTAAGAGCAACAACTTATATTTGTATAAGTCACAATTTGCCAATTATTGCCCCTATGGGGATCCAGCCTGCAGATATATTAGATATATTTTATCATGTCAGCACAGCTTTATTATTAAAGCTATGGTCATGGCTGCTAGTGCTAATTGCTTTTTTGCTTCTGTGTTTGTCGTCGTCATTGATTGGTGAACCAACACTTAAAAATTTAAAGGTATTTTATTAAAAATCCAAATATCTGACTTCCCTTGAAAATCGGAAAGATCTAGCATTACACAGCCAACACTCCCGCGCTGCGGCAGTGAACTCTGGCTAAGCAGCGGCTGTCTCCTGTGGAGAGTACAGGAAGCTTCCACTCTGCCTCAGTCTTCCTCACACAGATGATGGTGTCCTTGGTCCATGCCCGTTCATCACTGTGCTTTCGCTGTGGATTTCATGATGGTAGAAAAGCGTCTCTGTATAATGAGCCATTGCTTCTACGGGAAATAGAGGGTTATGTTCCTAGGAGCCTCTGGTCACAACGTTTCCATCAACTTGTCAACACGTAACTCTGTTTTAGGTGTGTTTGTGTTTAAAGTAACATAGACATAGATATGGGTAGATAGAAAGATCTATTATACATGCGCATATATATGTATTCATTTGGTTCGTTAACACTGAACTCATGGCTGACAGCTGTATAACTCACACCTGCAGGGAGCCTACCCAACACACTAGTTTCTGTGTGAGGCACAACTCAGCCTTCTTGCTTTTAGGGACACTAGTCAGCACTTTAGCTCTGTACACAGAGGCCATTTTAAAGGGCAAATCACCAACAAAAAGCACAAAAACCCCAAACAAACAAAAAGCAAAAAACAACAAAAAGCGGCCGTTGGTAGGCTGCAAAAAGGCACTTGTGTAGTGAAAGAGCTGAAAAGAGAAGGTAGGCCGCTGTCTTGTTCGACCTCAGGTGGGAAGCCACACGGAACGTGATTCAAACGTTTTGCCTCTGAGCACGTCTGTGAATGACCTTGAAGGAGCTCTGAAGATAGACTGTGAGATTACAGATAAACTGTGGCAAGTAGGGAAATTTACAAATGCCACATCTGTAAATACTGAGAATTGACGCATGTGAAGCAGATATTTTCCCTCCCCCATGGCTCATCTTTTAATCCTCTTTGTAGCACAATTTACAGAACATAAGTCTTTAACAGCTGCCGGCCTCCACCACAGCCACAGCAATGTGGGATCCAGACTGCACCACAGCTCATGGCAATGCCGGATTCTTAACCCACTGAGCGAGGCCAGGGATTGAACCTGCATCCTCATGGATACTAGTCGGATTTGTTACCGCTAAGCCACAAAGGAAACTTCCTCAACTGCTGTGTTTCTAAAGGAAGTGTTACGACATGGTAGCAATCAAATTATGTTTGTCCACTGTGCATGAAAGCTCTTATTTTTCTGTAAAATAGACTTTATTAATGAAAGAAAACCCCTTAATGCGCTTGTAGCATATGACCTATCTTTTCCTTCCTCTTGTTTCCATCACCAGCAACCTTTTTTGTGCTCCATATGATCTCCAGGCAACTCCACTTCAATCTCCCACTTGGCCCATCCGAGCCCTCTCCCACTGTGCTGATAGAGTGACTCTCTCTGTGATGCCGGGTCATCATGCATGCTGCCCAGAACCTTCCTGGTTCCCTTTGACCTTTAGGATCGAGTCTGGGTATTCTTAGAAGCAGGCAACCATAAGCAGTCTGATATTCAGCAGCCTGTCCTCTGTTCTTTTCTTAGGTATTATCAGATCCGAGTGACCTTCAAGGTGTCCTCGAGGATCCCCCACCGACTGAGCGCCTCCATCGCTGGGCGGACAGGTGAGCCGGAGGATGGCAGTGGGGTGCTTGCTTCCCGTTGGCAGACCTTCGTTCATCACCATTAAGCCGGGGCTTTGGAGCGCAGTGTACACAGAGGCACTCGGCAAGTCATTGTTGAATGCCGAATGCGTGGACTTTGGAAACGGAGACCTGCTGGTGCTTCGGCCGTGTGTGTCTGTTATTGCAGGGAGGACCTGGCTGTGTGTGGGGACACACACACGCGCACTCCCAGGAGCAGCTGGCATCTGAGGATAAACTTGGCAGTCAGGGTTAGTTAAATCAAGTCACGGAGGAAGAGACTGGGGAACGGCTCCCGGCTGGTAGGTAAGAAGAAGCGTGTTGTCAAGGAGGATTTGACGATCAGCTAGATATATGGGGCTGAGGAAGCGGGCAGTAGTGGTAGCTCTTTCTGTGTACAACAAGGAGTCAGATGCAGCACTCCTAGCTGGGGAAGAGGTCTTGCCAAGGACAAGCCATGATCCGATCTTGGAGAGGCTGGGGTAGGAGTAGGTGTCCAGGGCCCCCAGCAGGTTCGGTATAAAAGTGTTGAGTCGGAAATAGAGAACTCGTTGTATAAGAAATAAGGCTGGGCATCAAGATGATATTCTAGCAGAAATATTTACATTAGTAAATTTGGAGGAGTGTACAGATCAGCCAGACTGTATGGAGAAGGAGACATGCTTAGGGATGGAAGACACAAAGGAGAACAATGTAAATAATGAAAAATCTGCTTAACTGCTACTATGGGAGGTAGCCAAGAGTATTACAGAAATCAAATCCAGTAGAGTCAGGAGTTCTGGTCATAGCTACACTTCTAGAAATTCATTTGGAGTTGCTCTGGCGATTAGCCCCCCCCCCCATTTGTGCCTGTGATTTTATGGTGAGTAAAACTGCACGCAGTCGAATCCCCACCAAGGGGGAAGATAGACGCGATGGACTGTTTAGCTCCATCTGGGAGGAGGTGAGGGAGATGCTGGGCGGAGCAGGCTGCTGAGACCATGCAAGGGCCATCGAGAAAGGCCGATGGGTTATGGACAACAGGTTGACCCAAGCCTGTGATCTAGAAAGAGAACCACACTGGAGACCCACCAGCTCCTCCCCTGACTCTGGACAGAGCTGAGTGTGAAGCAGTAGTCAAGTCTCCACGTTTCCAAGGGGGTCCTACTCTTCCATTCTTCACTCTGCCCCTCTCTCCAGGGAATAACTCAGGCATCTGAGACCGGTGTCACCCACTCCCCTATGTCCTGTGCGTATTCAGGACACCTGCACCCCTCCGCCACTGTTACCTCCTGGGTCATGTCCCTGCCCCACCCCAGCTTCTGCCAGAAGAAGATTCATGGAGTTGAGTGAGAAAGTAGGAGATTTGAACCCTGATGTTGCACGAGCTCAAGTTGACAACTTGAACTTCATTTCCTTGCCTGAAACGTGAGGATAAATATCCATCTTCTGCAGGGTTTTGTCTTAGAGATATTAAATGGAAAGGGCATTTTACATTTTACGTGGATTATTTAGGTGACTGTCCCAGGACAGGGACAGGCACAAAGTCAGTGTCCAATCTGTCTGATGTGTGAGTGGCCCCCTGATCAGGGGTTCGAGACTGGATCCTGTTCTCAGGACAAGACTGGACCTGGAAATCAGGTGGGACCAGTGTCCTGCTGACCTGATGGAAGCCATCCTCAGGTCCCCGACAAAGGACTCCGCTTCTTCTTGTGACCCTGTAGCTCATGAGCTCAGTTCCTGTCTCTGGCTGAGCCCTCTTGGAGCTGGCAGGCCCAGCTGTGAGGACCAGAGAGGACACCCAAGAGCTGGCAGAGCCCGGCGAGTGGCTTGGGGAGAGGAGGACTTGGGCTGGAGCCTCCTAGAGACAAAGAGAAGAAAAATGAAATGGGATTTGGGGTTGGGGAAGGCTGTTTTCTTCATTAGTCTATTTTGAGACTGGGTAACTGTGCTCCACTCGGTAGGCCTTTGGGTGTGATGTGAGTGTACTCTGTAGAACTGAATATTTACACGGAGGTCAGCAGCCACTGCAGTCTGCATGGCTCTGGGAGCGAGGAATAGATGGCATTTGTAATTCCTTCCTCAAGCTGAATTTTCCGATTACGATGCTTTCAGTTAGAAAAACCAATTCAGTGGTTTAAAACAACCGTTTGTCCATGATGTTTTGAGTTGGCTGGCCTCAGCCGGGTCACTCATGGGCCACTTGCAGCTGGGGTCTCCGTGGGGTACATGTCTCCATGCACGTCTGATCCCTCAGCTGAGGTGGCTGGACTGCTCATGGGAAAAGGCCAGCTCTCTCCAGCTGGGAGAGACGTGGAGAATTTCTGTCCTTAAGGGTCAGGCCGGGGAAGGGCAGCAGGTCACTTCCTCTACATTCCACTGGTCAAGGCCAGTTCCAAGAGCAGCCCAGCTTCAAGGCAAAAGTGGGATATACTCTAACCCTTCATGCAATGCCCTTTGTAAATACAGGATGGTTCTGCGGTCATGTGGCCTCCCATCATCCAGACATACCTCCTGTTACCTGCCTGTAGTTCTGAGTAAAAAGAGAAATATATATAAATATATATGTATATATTTAATCAATCAAGTATGATATATGGAGAAATCACCAGGAGTCAAAGCACGTAGGTGCTAATGATGCCTTTAACAGTTATACTTGGGTGGTCTTGTTGGGACAAATGGTTTACTTTGGCTTTTTTTCATCGCGTTTCTCTCTACAGCAGAAAGAGGAACAACTATGGCTAGAGAGGCAAAATTCTGGGATTTCCACGTTCAAATCCTGCTTCTCACGCGTCTCAGCCATGTGGATTTAGAAAAGTTATTTAACCAATTTGTTTTTTAATTTTTTTTTTTTTTTGTCTTTTGTCTTTTTAGGGCCGTACCTGCGGCATATGGAGATTTCTAGGCTAGGAGTCGCATTAGAGCTACAGCTGTCGGCCTACACCACAGCCATAGCAACGCGGGATCCGAGCCATGTCTGCAACCTACACCACGCTCACAGCAAAACGCCGGATCCTTAACCCACTGAGCAAGGCCAGGGATCGAACCTGCATCCTTATGGATGCTAGTCAGATTCGTTTCTGCTGCGCCACAACGGGAACTATTGAAATAAAGTTGACTTCAGTTTCGTGTTAGTTTCAGGTATACAGCAAAGTGAATCAGTTTTATCTATAAGTATATCCATCCTTTTTCCAGATTTCCCAGGCAGGTTATTACACACCATTGAGTAGATTTTCCTGTGCAGTAGGTCCTTGTTACTTATTTATTTTCATACAGTGGTATGTATTTGTTCATCTCAACCTCTTAATTTTTCCCTCCTGGCAACGCTTCCCCTTTGGTAAACCAGAAGTTAACCAGTTTGTTTCTTTAGGCTCTTCACCTTCTGCAGTGGGGCTAGTGGGCGGTATCCACTTCATAGGTTTGTGTGAAGATTTGACGGAATTATGCAAGGAGATGACCAGAATGGTTCTGGCACAGAGTAAGCTCGCGATAAGTGTTGCCGCTGTGCTTTCGGTGGTTGTTTGCCTGGTAGCATCTGCTCGGCGCTGGTCCCGTGGAACACGTCCCTGGGGATGAGAAGCTGCCTTCCTGCTCTGGAGGCGCCTGCAGTCTTCCGGGGGAAGACGGAGATGTTTCACTAAGAAAAGCAGTACAAGTGGAAACTGAGATCGGGTCTCAAGCGAAGCCTGGCGGGCTGAGCAGAAGCTGGCCCCGCAGCCACAGAAAGGGAAGGATGTTCCGGGCAGAGGGACCGGGTCCCCGTGTCCGTGGGACCTGAACTGAGCGAGGGCGTGTTTGGCAGGATGAGAGATCAGGGGCGGGCGGCGAGGGGATAAGGACGGGCTGAGATGAGATGAGAAACGTCGGCCGCCACGTTCGGGGATCGTACCCTGCCGGATCGGATCAGACGGGTTTCGTTCCAAAGGCATAGCCAGATGAAAGGAGGATGCTCGGGAGACATAAACCCAACGCTCTTCAAACACAAGATGTTGCCTCGTAAATTAAGGGGCCGAATTATACGTCCTTGGGCTCTTTTTAAATTTCTCCATTCCCCGGAAGCCGTGATAGATGGAAAATGCATTTCAGTGACGTGGGTGGTTTAGCTTCCGCCTCTCTAGATGGGACATACTTTCTTAGTGGATTATCCAAGGTCGCTGTTTATGAGTAGATTCTGTGAATCAGAAAAAAAAAAATTGCCCAAGTGAAATGCAGCCATAACCTCTACACCACGGTGTTTTCTTTTTTCAGTACTTTTTATTCTGATTTTTAAAATTTCATTGGCGTATAGGTGACTTGCAGTATTGTGTTAGTTTCAGTGTCCAGCAAAGGGAAGCAGCCGTGCATGTACGGCCACGTGCATTCTTCTGCAGATTTCACCCCCATATAGGCTCTCACAGAGTACTGAATAGATTTCTCCCAGCTACGCAGTAGGTCCTTGTTACCGAGCGATTTTTGGTGCAGTAGTGTGGATATGCCAGTCCCTAGTTTTTGAAAAGGTGGCTTGGGAAAGGTTTCTGTAGATTATGCGTGGTTCCTTCTTGTCTGCGTGAGTGACCTGTGACTGGCTCTGAGCTTGTCCCAGGTAAGAGCAATCCTCCTGCAGGCGTTCTGGAAAGATCCCCACGTCACAGAAGGGACGCCTGTGTGAGCAGGTGACACCCCACCTGTGACAGTGGACTCATCCGTTCACGGTGCAGGGCGTAAGGGGAACCGCCTCTCTGTGGACGGGGGGCAGTGGGGGGCTCCGGAGAGCGGTCAGCGCGTCTCTGAAGGCTGCTGGGTCTGAGTCTTCGCCCCAAATCGGAAAGTGTAAACTGTAGCTGATTCTCTCCTGATCCACCGAGGCCAGGCTGTCCCTGGGCTCCTCCAGAGCTTTTCGGATTCCTCCCATAAGTCAGAGTCCTCAGCACTGAAGAGCTCTAGAGGGGAGTGATGGTTCGTTAAGGTTTTCCAGGAAGAGAAACCAGAAGCAAGAAATTAAAAAAAAAAAGTGATTCTGCTTGTTTCAAAGGCTTACATTTTGTGGGTCTCACGAATTTGTTTTTTCTTCTGAGTTCTGTTTTATGATCTTTGGCATGTGTCTGTGCATGAACGTTCCGTATACATAGCCTGGAATATTTCCTTCCATCCAGGTGATGCTGTTTTATAGATGTTGCAGTCCTTCCTACCTGGAGATGTTATAAAATATTATTTGCCCTTAAATAAGGATGATCAGTTAAGTCAGATGTGGAACGGGGGCACTGTACGAGCCTAGGTGATGTGACAGAAAACAGGCATCTGCTCGTCTCTGCTCGTCAAAGCAGGAGGACGGCACAGCCAACTGTGGAAATGGGTAAAAATTGCCATGATGAGTTTTAGTAATGCTTTGAGAGGTAATTTCCATTTCCATTAAGTGGAAGCATTTAAGAATTTCACCCTGTAGGGGGTGGGGAGAGGCCTTTATTCTTCAAATGCATCAGACTCATTCCTTTTCAGGGTCCATCAAAGTGCACCTAAGTATCAAACACGCCTGTTTTCATGGAGAATATGAAGCAGGCAAAACACTCCAGCCTCCAGGCTCTGAGTGGTCACCGGGGGCCAGAGGACAGCGAGACTTGAAGGATGCTGTCCCCTCTGCTCCTCGAGGGTCCCCTCGGAAGCATCAGAGCCAGGCCCCTCACTTTTGCCTCCCAGTGCAGGTCTGGAACCTGCTCTGCCAGCTGGTCCGGTGACCCAGCTCCCTGTGGGTCCGAGCCCGGATTCTTGCCCATCCTTTGTCCTCGAGTTCAAAGCTTAAAGGCTGCCTGGCCTCCGGGGCCCTCCTCTGGGAAGCTTTCTTCAGTCTCTTGTGCCATCGGTGATGCCCCGCCTCTGCTTTTGCTGTTCCTTCTACTTCTAATGCCTATCCCTCCCTCCCTCCCTCCTCCTTTCCGCCTTCTTGTCCACCAGGCTGCAGGAACGCAGTTATGCCTGTTCTCAAAGGGCGTAAATTCTGCCCTGGCAGAATTACGGGTTCCCCGCCTGGGAACCTCACTACCTGTGTGCAAGCCCCTCCCCCACGGCCCCTCCCCCACTCGGGTGCCTCTCTGCACCGGGGGGCTTCACCTTGGGGGACCACCCCCAGGCTCCCGGAAGCCCTCAGTCCAAGACCGGAGCTTGTCTGGGACTGTGACTCCCACCCCCGGCCCCGCGCCACAAACCAGGGGTGACTGTGAAGGGACGTGGACGCCGCACTTCCATCTCCGGTTGGGACAGGCTGAGAAGTGACCTCCGTGGAGTCAGGCCGGCTCCCCCTTCTCGGGGACCTTCGTGGGCATGCACCTGTGCCTGTCTGTACTCTTCCCTCCGCCTGCGCTGTGTCCCCATGCCCCACGTGGTCTCCCTGCTCACGGATCCTCATCTCTGGGTCAGCTCTTTATCTTCTGTACCCAGAAACCACTGGAAGTGGAAGCGGTTGGTTATAATATGGAAGGTGGGGTGTGACGTTCGCCGGACCTGAGTTCTCCCGGTTCCTCGTGACCCTGGGCCGGTAGCCTCTGTGTCTAGTCCTCTGGGAAGTGACCCTCTGGGGCTGTTTGGGGAAGGGTTAGAGCATTGGATGCGGGTGGCTAATGGACGTCCCGCAGGTTCACCCACATTCGGGCATAACCTCTGAGGTCACCCTCCTCCTACGTTTGTCAGGGCTAAACCTCTTATCTGCCCGCAGTTAATGCCCTTCCTGGGAAGATACTCAAACGGCATCAAATCCCAGTTCCAAAAGCCGGCTGTGTATGAGGCATGGTTGACACAGAGCTGGAGGGCGGCCCCCACTGTCCTGGAGCCCGAGTCTCACAGTGCAGAGAAGAGGGATGAATGAAAATTTTGATGAGGGTGACGAAGGCTCAGGACAGGGGAGGCCTCAGGGCCTCGGGGCTCAGGGCAGCCTCCCCTCCGAGGGCCCGATGCTGGCTTCCCGCGTCTGTCTTCTTGAGCCCACCTGACTTCCTGGCGTCCCGACTCCAGCCTAGGTCATCGGGGCAAATCTCTCCGTCCAGAAAGGGAGCTGAGTCCCACCGTCAGGTCCTCCCGGCTCAGCTCGCCTGGCATCGGTGCACCTGCCCCGGTGCTTTCCTCCGTGCTGCGCCCCCAGGTCCCTGCCTGCTCCCCACTGCTCAGGTAGTGGCACTACCAGCCGGCACCTGTGTGGGCAGCCCGTATCTGGGGAACCGTGTTTCAGGCCAGCGCATCTAGAGAGAAAGTGGCGGGGCCCTTGAAGCACAGGCCAGAAAAGACCCCCAGCATCAGGGTGGCTTCCCTTTTGGACGGAGGAGAGCGATCTTTATCCCTGTGGCGCTCCGCACGCAAGCTCCAGAACCAGCCTCTGGGTCCCACCCACTCTGGGTGACCTTGGCCTTGTTCCTAGCCTCGCCATGCCTCGTCTTCCTTCTCTGTTAAGTGGGAATAATCATAATACCTTCTTCGTGGGCTTGTGAGAAGTCAAAATGTGAATACACGTAAACGCTCAGAGGGGAGCCTGACATCCTCAGCCCCGAGTCAGTGCTGGCTCCTTTTAGGTTCATTACAGAAGCCGGGATCCATGGGCTTGGGTGAAGTTTACCTGGACTGAAATGTTAGTCATGATGGGTTTCCGCTTACATGATTCTCTAGTGCCAGGCACTGTTTCTGGAGCTCCTGAGCCCCCCAGATGCTCAGCTGCAGATCTGTCTTAGAAACAGTGAACTTCCCACGGCTGGGGGTTTTAAGCAGAATTTTTCACGCAGTATTATGAGACTGTGGCCAATGAAAAGAACGTTGTAGCATAGCATGTGTAATGTGCAGAGTCGTTCTAGTCTCTTAAAAATGTAGAGGCTTTCCTCTTATTATTTGCCTTTTTTTAGAGCCACACCAGACGCATATGGAAGTTCCCAGACTTGGAACTACAGGTGGGTTGAA
Organism: Catagonus wagneri; assembly: GCA_004024745.2. Lineage (NCBI taxonomy): Eukaryota > Metazoa > Chordata > Mammalia > Artiodactyla > Tayassuidae > Catagonus > Catagonus wagneri. The sequence continues at coordinate 30,250,773 of PVHT020000230.1, read as the reverse complement.
TTGGAACTACAGCTGCCGGTCTACGCCACAGCCACAGCAATGTAGGATCTGAGCCTTGTCTCCCACTAACACCACAGCTCACGGCAACGCCAGATCCTTAACCCACTGAGCAAGGCCAGGGATCGAACCCGCAACCTCTGGGATACTAGTGGGGTTTGTAACCTGCTGAGCCACAATGGGAACTCCTATCATTATTATTATTATTATTATTATTATTATTATTATTATTAATGCTTAGAGATAGAAATTAATCCTAAATGTGGGAGTTGTTGCTTACATTTACTCTCGAAAATGCTGGTTCCATGTTGCTTTATTTAGTTCTGGCTCCCTGGTGCCTACTGTAGTGTCTTGGAACACAGCAGGCATAACAGGTATGTTTATTGAATTAGCGAGTTCAAGACCAGAGGGCAGAACTTGAGCCAAAGAATGAAAAGAAAAGGGAGGCAGAATTACGTGCAATTAAAAAAAAATAGGGAGCTTTTAATGGCTCCAAAAAACAGGTTGTTTTGGGAGGAAGCATTTCAGTGGGAAAGGATGCTGTTTCACATTCTCAGTAGTCCTTAAACTGTTGTTAAAAAAAACCCCAAACCTGATGATTATTTAGAAAAAAGAATAGTATCCAAAAGAGGCCGCATGATTTCTTTCCTGATTTGACCAATCTGTCATTGGGAATCTAAGAATGAACCGTGGTGTGTGGAATCGGGTACCGATGGGACGATGTCTGGGATGGAGCAGAAAGGGCTCAGGACCCCTCAAACCACAGCAGAATTTCTCCCAATGTGGTCTCAGGACCTCCCCTCATAGGAGGCCCTAGGGACTTGCAGACAGTCAGTTTCTTTTTTTTAATTTATAACGATTTTTATTTTTTCCATTACAGCTGGTTTACAGGGTTCTGTCAATTTTCTACTGTACAGCAAGGTGACCCAGTCACCCATACATGTATGCATTCTCTTTTCTCACGTTATCATGATCCATCATAAGTGACTAGGTGTAGTTCCCAGTGCTGTACAGCAGGATCTCATTGATTATCCATCCAAAGGCAATAGTTTGCATCTATTAGCACCAGATTCCCAGTGCATCCCACCTTCCCCCTCCCGCTTGGCAACCACAAGTCTGTTCTCCAAGTCCATGATTTTCTTTTCTGTGGAAAGGTTCATTTGTGCCATATATTAGATTCCCAATATAAGTGATACCGTATGATATTTGTCTTTCTCTTTCTGAAATTACTTCACTTAGCATGAGAGTCTCCAGTTCCAAACATATTGCTGCAAATGGCATTATTTTGTTATTTTTTATGGCTGACTAGTATTCCATTGTGTATATGTACCACAGCTTCCTAATCCAGTCATCTGTTGATGGACATTTAGGTTGTTTCCATGTCTTGGCTATTGTGAATAGTGCTGCAGTGAACATGTGGGTGCATGTGTCTTTTTCAAGGAAAGTTTTGTCTGGATATATGCCCACAAGGGCATTGCTGGATCATATGGTAGTTCTATGTATAGTTGTCTAAGGTGCCTCCATACTGTTTGCCATAGTGGTTGTACCAATTTACATTCCCACCAACAGTGCAGGAAGGGTCCCTTTTCTCCACACCCTCTCTAGTATTTGTTATTTGTGGACTTGTTAATGATGGCCATTCTGACTGGTGTGAGATCGTACCTCATGGTAGTTTTGATTTGCATTTCTCTAATCATCAGTGATGTTGAACATTTTTTCATGTGCTTGCTGGCCATCTGTATATCTTCTTTGGAGAAATGTCTATTTAGGTCTTTTGCCCATTTTTCAGTTGGGTTGTTGGCTTTTTTTGCTGTTGAGTTGTATAAGTTGTTTGTATATTTTAGAGATTAAGCCCTTGTCTGTTGTAACATTTGAAACTATTTCCTCCCATTCTGTAAGTTGTCTTTTTTTTTTTTTTATGGTTTCCTTTGCTGTGCAAAAGCTTGTCAGTTTGATTAGGTCCCATAGGTTTATTTTTGCTTTTATTTCTGTTGCTTTGGGAGACTGACATGAGAAAACATTTGTAAGGTTATTATCAGAGAATGTTTTGCCTATGTTCTCTTCTAGGAGTTTAATGGTTTATATTGTCTTACATTTAAGTCTTTAAGCCATGTTGAGTTTATTTTTGTGTACGGTGTAAGGGTGTGTTCCAGTTTCATTGATTTACATGCAGCTGTCCAGTTTTCCCAGCAACACTTACTGAAAAGACTGTCTTTTTCCCATTTTGTATTCTTGCCTCTTTTGTCAAAGATTAATTGACCGTAGGTGTCTGGGTTTATTTCTGGGTTCTCTATTCTGTTCCATTGGTCTGTATGTCTGTTTTGGTACCAGTACCACACTGTCTTGATTACTGTGGCTTTGCAATACTGTCTGAAGTCTGGGAGAGTTATGCCTCCTGCTTGGTTTTTGTTTCTCAGGTTACTTTGGCAATTCTGGGTCTTTTGTGGTTCCATGTAAATTTTTGGATTGTTTGTTCTAGTTTTGTGAAAAATGTCATGGGTAATTTGATAGGGATTGCCTTGAATCTGTAGGTTGCTTTGGGTAGTATGGCCATTTTTCCAGTATTAATTTTTCCAACCCAGGAGCATGGAATATCTTTCTATTTCTTTGAATCCTCTTTAATTGGCTTGATTAATGTTTTATAGTTCTCAGCATATAAATCACCTCCTTGGTCAGGTTTATTCCCAGGTATTCGATTTTTTTGGGGTGCAATTTTAAAAGGTATTGTATTTTTGTATTCCTTCTCTAATATTTCATTGTTAGTATACAGAAATGCAGTTGGTTTCTTGATCCCTCCTCGCGCATCTCCTAAGTCTGATTCTAACAGTGAGACAGGTGATGTGTGGAGAAGATACCAAAGAGGAAATTCTCGTGGGGACGTCCACAAGGGCAGAACCTTGGAATTCTGTAATTGCCACTAATAAGCTGATGCTAATGATGGCTAATTGGATGATTTAGTCTTCTCCCCTCAGTGACTTAGTTACAAGAAGAGGTGCTGAAGTCCGAACACCTTAATGTAGAAGGTCCCCGGGGATGTTCCTGAGTGGCGGAGGGCCTTTGTTCCCGATCTGCTCACGGACGCGTTTTCGTTGGGTGCCTGTGGAAAACGGTGCAGTCTTGCGATGAAAAGAAATATTTTCTTCTGAGCTGGCTGGGGCTGGTAGGCAGGTGGAAGGGTAATTGCCGTCAACTGCAGGAGGCTGCTTTGGCTTGGTCCAAACTCTCCTGGCCGTTTACCCGGATGAAGGCATAAGCTCTCTTTTCCCTGTGAAGAATGATGAAGCCCACCCTGTCCAGTGGGCTCACATGGAAAACGAGGAAGCCTGCACTCACAATTACATGTTGTTGTTGTTGTTTTTTAAATCCAAGGCACATAGCGGGAGGGCCAGGTGTTTCAGAACCCCTGGAATAGAGCGAGAAGGGACGTATTTAAGGGTAGGTTATGTGCTGCTGGAGATTCTGTGCTGCACACACCAGACCCCAGAGCCATTTCAAGACTCTCCCTCTTGGGGACCCCACCCCACTTCCTGGGAAATATGGAAAAACGCACCATTTCCCACCCCGAACACAGAGTGTTTTTCTTCTGTTAAAATGTGTCTTTGAAACGATTGGCTTCAAATAGCCCTTTATTCACACTGCTTCCTCATACTCAGGAAATGTCGCCAAGTGAGAAAATCCACCCTCAGGTTCTTGGCAAATGGAATAAAATTTTTGTAAAGACTGAATGTGGCCACGTAATATTATGGCGAGGAGAGGCAGAATGATTGCGTTATTAGACATTTATTCCTCTTGGCTTTGCAGTTTTATTTTCAAATGGGGATGCCGTTTTTAAAAAAAATGTCCATCATTTCTAGGCCCTTGGGCAGCTTGTGGACCCCAGGCCTCCTGCGGTGGTGGCCGAGGCTGAAAATAGTGCCCCCTGCTGGGCTGGTGTCCTGTGTGTGGAGCAGAGTCCAGGACCACTTGGCTAGTTGATTGGATGGCTCATTTGAGTGATGAAAAATGGAGTTGCTATTTCCCTACTTCTCTTAAGAACCAAGTTTCAGACTTCCCTGGTGGTCTAGTGGTTAAGGATCTGGTGTTGTCACTTCCATGGCTTGGGTTCGATCCCTGGCCTGGGAACTCCCCCGCCCCTAAAAAAAAAAAAAAAAAAAAAAAATGGAGCAGGAGCTGTGGAGACAGGAAAAACTGGATTCAACTCTTGGCTCAGTCTCTTTCAGGCTTTGTGCCTTTGGGCAAGTCATTTGATCTCTCTGAACTTCAGGTCTTTTTATTTTTTTATTTGAATCAAATGCTTTATTTTAGCTTTATTTGGTATATTTTTTACAAAGCCAATTTATCTTTTGAATAATTAAAAAATTATAGTTGATTTACAGTTGTTGTGCCAATTTCTGCTGTACAGCAAAGTGACCCCGTCACACAAATACATACATTCTTTTTCTCACATCTTTCCCATCAGGTTCTTTCCTAAGAGACTGGCTGTAGTTCCCTGTGCCGGACAGCAGGACCTCATCACTTATCCATTCTAAACGTAGTGCTTTGCATCTACTAACCCCAGACTCCCCGTCCATCCCCCGCCCTGGCAACCACAAGTCTGTTCTCCATGTGAACTTCAGGTCTTTTATCTGTAGGATAAGGATCATGATTCCCAGCTGACAGCACACTTAGAGGTTTCAATTCGCATTTCCCAGTGTGGTATGAGCACCAATACTGGTTATATAATTGCGTGGGACTGTGTGCGAGAGAGATGTGACCTAGGGGGGCTGGAACCAGATCAAATCCCACTCACATTACATATCGGGGGTGCGGAGACCACAGCGCACCCAGGACTGACGTCCCCGCTGTCCTTCTGCCCCTTTATCTGGATGGGCAGCTTCTACTCTTGAGGTCCCCTAGGGTCGCTGCTGACTTCTGAAGCCTGGACCACTCCGTCTGAGTCTCAGGGCGGGGTGGGGGAGAACGGCGTAAGAAGACAGGCACCCTCTCCATTTTGAAGGTCTTCCTGGGGCCCCGCGCAGCTGCTCCTACATCTCATTCCCTGGGGTTTACTTATATGGCCACAGCCAGAAAAAGGATGCTGGTTCTAGGACTACCTCTCCAAGGAAGAGCCTTTTAGTACCGGCCCCCCTGCAGCCTCTGCCTCGGTGCTGCCGGGGGTACTGAAGGTGAATTTAGGGCACCTGGGAGGTAGTGCTCCTGAATATCAATCCTCATGGAAAAGTTTCATCTTTTTCAAGTTTAAGACTTCTGTTTAATTCAGGGAAAAATGCATTTTAGGCTAACGATTTTTTTTTCTTTTAGGGCCATACCTGTGGCATATGGAAGTTCCTAGGCTAGGCGTCGAATTAGAGCTGCAGCTGCCAGCCTTTGCCGCAGCCACAGAAACGCCAGATCCGAGCCACATCTGAGATCTAGGCCACAGCTTAAGGCAATGCCAGATCCTTAACCCACTGAGCGAGGCCAGGGATTAGAACTTGTGTCCTCATGGATACTAGTCGGGTTCTTAAACTTCTTAACCTGCTGAGCCACAACAGGGACTCCTGAATCTGCATTATTAACCTTTACTAAGCTCCCATTTTAGCCGAGAGAGGAGGCAGAGTTCCACCCCTCTAGCTGTCAAGAGTATCTGGCTAAACTTCAATGAATGTTGACTTGTTTTCACCAATGTTTTCCATGAATGGAAAGTAACGCCGAATTCGTTGTTTAAATAACACCTAGAGATGGGAATCACAGTGCCCTTTCAAATGATTTTTTTCCTTTTTAGGGCCGCACCCGCAGCATATGGAAGTTCCCAGGCTAGGGGTTGAATTGGTGCTACAGCTGCCGGCCTACACCACAGCCACAGCAACGCGGGATCCGAGCCCCATCTGCGACCTTCACCACAGCTCACGGCAACGCCGGATCCTTAACCCACTGGGCGAGGCTGGGGATCACAACCCCTGTCCTCATGGACCAGTCGGATTTGTTTCTGCTGCTTCACAGCAGGAACTCTCGAATTTTAAAACAAAAATTATTGCCAAAAAAATGAAGTCGTACTGGTAGAGCTGATGTGAGGCTATAGTGAAAATCATGACAGTTTTATGTAAATAACTGACGTTGGGGAAATGGCAGCATGAAACCTATTAATAGATAGAAAGCTCCCTGCTCACGACACACTGTTCTTCTAGCCATTTTTATTTCCTAGAAGACGAAGCCTTTCCTAGACTGCCTTTGATTCATTGCCCTACTTAGGAGCGGATCACTCGAGGCTTCACTCGGAGCAGATTTCCCGACAGAGACCCAAGGATTTGAGCGAGATCCACTTGAAAGCAGAGTGGCGTTGTCCTGGAGAGCGGGGTTACCGGAGCAGGCTTTCCCGCTAATTGGCTTCTCATGCCTCTGCCACATGACCCTCTCCTTCCAATGACAGCCTGAGAGAAGAGGATGGATTTATGTTAAAATGGCTCATGCAGGAAAATGAACAGAATATGCCCATCTGACCTTTTCATATCTATAGGGTGTTTGGACAGTTACAGAAATAGGATTTCCCATTTTGTCTTGTGAGCTAATTGTGAAGCGCCCAAGGAGAGGCTACGAGGAAAGCAATTTCTCTGAAAAAATATGGCTTTTACTCAGATTGTTCTTGAAGGAAAAGCATGAGAGTTTTATTTCTCTTTACTCCTTTTGATTTTTTGGGGGAGGGATGGTACATTCGTTTTAAGGAGGCACTTCCTTGAATGAACGCACCAAGCTCATTTCCAACCCAGAGCTTCTGAACTTCAGGGGGTCCCTCCACCCGGAAGTCCGTCCCTCTCCGAGTCTTCGCCGAGCTTGCTTTCTCGATAAATCCCGGTTGACTCAAATGTCAACTCCTCAGAGATGCTTCTTGCCCATTTTTTTAAAATAGGTTTCCGGTTGTCATTCGGTTTCTTAGTCTGCTTCCTTTTTCTTCAGAATACTTCAGCTAGCTGTATTACCCATTTGTTTCTTGTCTTTGTCGCCTCTAACATTTAATAATAGTGCTGCTCTCAGTAAACCATTACAGAGTGCTTTCCATGTGCCGGCAAATTGAGTGTTTCAGATACTTTAAGTATTTGTGTGTATGGATGTACTTTATTACTACACCTTCCCTAAGTGATACGTGTGTGGATAAGTCCCCTTGCACAGAAGAGGAAATTTAAGCACGGAGCGCTTGCGGATTCGCTCAGTACCCCCTGGGTAGCGAGTCATGGAGCCGGGAGTCAAGCCCCGAGGGTCTGGCTCCGGGGTCCGGCAGCTCTTGGTGTTCCCTGCTCCACCCGCAGGGCTGACAGCAGGACTTGTAGCAGCTGCAGGAATAAATCGGCTGTGTTGATAAAAGGTCCTGCCCTTGAACTGCTCCAGCAAGAAGGACCAGGACTTGATGCCCCGCCCCCCCGACCTCCACATCCAATCAAATTTCGAGTCCTCGTACACGGGACCTTCTCTGCCTCCTCCGGTCCCGTGGGTCCCCCCAAGCCCACCGACATTGCTCTGGTCAGGCTCCCAGTCCTCCTTCCTGGGCTCAGTGCTTCCTTCCCTGTTTCCTTCATGATCCAGCCTCACCCCTCCCACTGACACGGTCGGAATAGCGGCAGAATCAGACCCTCTCAGGCCGCGCTGCCATGTGCCAGGGATGTGCTTTTAGGCACACGCCATCCCGGTTCTACTGGTTTAAATATTTTAAACTTTTAAAAAGATGCACTGTACTATACGTTCATGTCTTTTTTTATTTTTATTTTTTAGGGCCGCACCTGTGGCATATGGAGGTTCCCAGGCTAGGGATCTAATCGGAGCTGTTGCTGTAAGCCCACACCACAGCCACAGCAACGCCAGATCTGAGCCACATCTGCAACCTACACCACAGCTCACGGCAACGCTGGATCGTTAACCCACCGAGTGAGGCCAGGGATCGAACCCACAACCTCATGGTTCTTAGTTGGATTTGTTTCCGCTGCACCACAACGGGAACTCCCTGTGTCCTTATTTTAATGAGCGTTTACCCATTGAAGGTCTCTTCAAGAGCACAAAACAACGTCTGCTCTATCTGGGTTCAGACCCTGGTTCCACCTCTTTGAAACTGAAACAAGTGCCTGGTACCTCTCTGTTACCTATGGAAACGATAGCAAGAGCAGAGCCTCTCTCAAGGTCACCTTGAAGATGCAGTTGGGTGATGGGCAGCATTCAAATGTCAGCCGCCCTCCTCCTCCTCCCTCCTGCCCCAGCCCCAGCTGTGCCGCAGCTTTCTGTTCTCTCTGTCCATATTTCAATTACATGCCATCATAGGGCTGATGGACTCGCCTTTAATCAGCCGGGCAGGCACAGGTCTGATCACATGGCACTGTGCCCGCAGGCACCCCCTCCGCAGGGCTGCTGTGAGGGGCCCAGAGGCCAGGCCTGGCCACTGCCTCGTTGAGCACTGTGTTGTGTGGGTACAGGAAAGTGGATCGCGTCCCGGGTTTTGATGATCTGGTCACGTTGTGATTTCGGCGTTTACTCCTGGCTCCCCATGCATCACATCTGACTTTAATTTGCACGAGGAAGGGCGTCTGTTAGATATAATTAGAGACAGAGCTTAGATACTAAAATTGATCCCGAATTTTTCTTTTTGAATCAATGTTAGAATTCTTGAATATTATCACGAGGGGATTAAAATAAAAACAGAACCGGAGTTCCCTGGTGGCCCAGCGCTTAAAGACTCAATATTGTCACTGCTGTGGCTCAGGTTCCATCACTGGCCCAGGAACTTCCTCATGCCACGGGCAAGGACAAAAACAAACGAACGAAAAATAAAAACTGAACCAGAAATAATGTTGGGGGGAGAAGTGGGAGCAATCAAATATCTATCACACCGATAAAAGCAATGCTTATGGGAAATGTCCAGTATCTTCTTCAGTTAGAAAGAAAAAGCTTAACTTAGGCTTCATAGCTCCTGATTTCAACCCTGCATGTGAGCCATAACCTTATGACTTCATGGATTTTCTTTAGCAAATGTTATACACTTGAAACGTATATACTGCGTTGATAAAATCATGCTTACACGTGTTACAGATTTGTCTTCCGCGTAGGACTGGGTTGAGGGCCCTGGGGGGAAAGGAGGCCTCCACTGCCTAAAAATACCTCAGTGGGATAAAATGCAAACTCAGGGAACTCAGAGCTGGTTCCAGGGAAGATCGGAGCCGAGGTTCCTTCACGCGGAGTCACCGGCAAACATCCAGAGATTAAAGCCGGCGCTGGGGCTAAGCTTCCAGGTGGAGGTTCTGTGGATTTTAAAGAGAAGGCAGCCAAGGTCTGCTGGGACCACAAGAACATCCGGGGTGAGGAGGTGAAAAGAAGCTCATGAAGATGCCGGGGGAGGAACAGCCAGAGACCAGAGAGAGAATGCAAGGGCAGGACTGAATCTGAGAGCAAGTCTGAACCCACAGCAGCGGACGTTTGAAAGGCCTTTTTGACATGGAGTGGGAAGCATCCACCAGCCAGATGTTTCTAAGCTCTGACTTCAAGGTCTTTGAAATAAACCTTTTCAAGTTCTCCCCTGACATGCACTCTGGCTCAGCCTGGGCTTCTTCCTGGCACCCTCGGGAAGGGGCTGCCTTTGCGTGTTCTGTGACACCCAGCAGAGGCGCTTAACCGCCCACCCCGACACCCCCACCTGTAGGTTCTTGCTTCTGTCCTGGTATTACCAGACCATCACGATCCCGGCTCAGTTTCCTCTTCCTACTTATTACAGAACTTTGTGTCTTCCACGTAAGAAACCTTGCTTCTTATAATCCCCCCATAATTGATCTCAGCATCGCTTGTGATTCTTACTGCCTATGGCCATGTGTTCGTGCTGCGTGTGCATTAGCATTTCCACTGAAGGGCAGGCACCTAGCAAACAGGACGTTGTCTGCCTCTCCCTTTGTCTTCCCTCTCCGTTGCCTCTTGGCTCCTACTTCTCACTTCGATCTCTGCCTGACGTCCGTTTCCCCCAGCACGTCTCCTCCGGCCTGGCTGAGTGCTGGCGCCTTCGCCTTGTGACGGTCACCGCCGTATGCAAGTGCTCCTGTGAGAGCCACCGCACTGCTCCCTTGGTCCCTGCAACTTAGAACTCGGCGGAATGGGGACCAGACTGTTAGGACCCCTTTCTATTCGCAGCACCTGACCCAGTGCCCAGTGCCTGGTATCCAGCAGGCTCAGCGCCCGTGTTCTGTAGATAAGGAGACGTTGTCTCTTTATAAAATTGTAGTCCCAGAGAGTCGGTGTCAAAGCCAGCATGGAACCTGCATGCCAGTTTCCTTGACCAGTGCCCTTGCTGTCAGACTGGGCTGCTGTCTCGCCCACGACCATGGTCCAAGGAACCCGTCCCCTGGGAGCCTTTGCAGCTGTGGGCATTAGCCCTCTTTCAGCTCGTGCATTTGGGAGTCCTGGACAAAGGATTCAACCAAAGGGGTGAATCAGCCATGGTGGAAACAGCAATTAGGAGAACAATTATAATCTGAATCTCCTTTCTGCTCAGTATTCACTGAAAAAAAGACTTTGGAGATCTCTGCCTTGACGTCTTTGAAATAGGAACCAGAGAAAATAGTCTTAAATGCAAAATACATCAGAGCTTTAGGGCCAATTTCAAAGAGATCTTAAAGATGAAACAGAAACCTTGCAGACCCAGAGTCATTAAATGAATTGACCAAGGTCATTAGTCCATGAAAAGCTATCTTTTTTTTTCTGTCTTTTTGTCTCTTTAGGGCCACACCCGCAGCACATGGAGGTTCCCAGGCTTGGGGTCCAGTCGGAGCTACAGCTGCTGGCCTACACCACAGCCACAGCAACGCGGGATCCGAGCCACGTCTGCGACCTACACCGCAACTCACGGCAACGCCGAATCCTTAACCCACGGAGCGAGGCCAGGGATGGAACCCACAACCTCACGGATGCTAGTCGGGTTCGTTAACCACTGAGCCACGATGGGAACTCCGAAAAGCTACTGTTTTAATTCCAGAATGTGAAATCTAATGGATATTTTCACCTTAAACAATTGTTTCTGCTCCCCCCTCCCCTTCCGCCTCCTTCCTCTTCTTCTTCCCTCTCCCCTTCTCCTTCTTCAACTGTTGACTCTTTATTACGTATTTGGAGCAGCAAATTGTCAAGCTCATTTGTGACCCCAGTGATGTCTGGTTAAAAGCAGTGAGAGTGAGCACTCAAGAGAGAATTCGGAAATAAAATATTTAGTCTCAGGAACAACAGAGCTGGGCTGAGCATGGTATCGTCACATCTGAAGAAAATGGCTCTGACCCCAGAAACTCACTGAGGAAGCCAAAGAGAAAAAAAGTAGTCTTTCAAAAGCGAAGAAAAGAGCAAAGAAGAGGAGACCCGCTCCCTCTCCTCGGGTAGACACGAGACCAGATCCATTGGGTGGGTTTCTTCTGATTGCAAAATGCCTGCGCTTTCGTAGGGAATATATTTATAACCAGAAACACTGGAGTAAAATTAACCCCATAGTGCCATCGTCTAGGTGTCATGTAAACGCTTGTAGCAGTTGATGAGTTCTCTTCTTTCAATTTTTTTCTTTCCTTCTTTTTTTCACTTTCCCCTTCTCTTTACATTTTTCTTTCCGAGCAACCTCTCTTTCCAATCTCTCTCTATGTAAGTAAACAAAATTGAGATAATCGGCAGCGTATATCTTTTGTTTCTTATAAATACGTTGCTATTCCATCAATTATGCTAGGAGCTAAACCTTTTCAATTGCCTCGTAGTTTTCCATTTAGTGGATGTGGTGTGATTTATCTGACTGTTTCTATTATGTTGAATACTCTGATTTCAATGTATTTCTTATACATGATGATGTGATGAGCATTTTAAACCTAACTTCTGTCTGTATCTTCGTGTGATGCCTTAGAAATGTCTTGTAGGAGTCAAATGCTTAGTTAATGAGTATGCATATAAATGACCTTCTGAGGTCCCACTCTTTCACTAAGATGTGCTATTCTTAATAGCAGAGGCTATTATAATAGAGGCTAAATATAGCCACTTTGATCCAGCCAGTTTTCAGCCACTTAACTGGGTCGGGTTCAGGCTAATATCGCTGCCTCTGCATGTAGCATTTTATGAAAAGTTGCAAAGAGCAAACAACTGGTGTCTGATACCTTTGGAGATCCTGGGAGCACATAGCAGAACAGGAGGTGCAGTGTCCAGCCACCTGGTCCCTGGACATCCTGAATCACCTGCTGCTTTTCCGGGCTGAACAGCATCATGAAAAATGAGGTTGGAGGCAGCAGCGTGGGTTTGAATCTTGGTTCAGCCCCTTGGGCTGCGTAGATTTGTTCCCCTTGCTGTGAATTTGGGCTCCCTGAGAACAGAAGTTAGCAAGATCTTAGCCAAGGTGCTTTTTCTCTCTCAGCCTCAGCGTTCTCATCTGTAAAATAGGAAAGCTAACAACCTATGCTCATGACGTTGCCGAAAGCGTTAAGTGTGTGACGGAAATGATGGGATGCAAGCGTCAGCCGGAAAATTGGCTCATGTCCTAGGAAAGCCTCCTTCCACAATACTTGACACTACTTGTTCCCTTGTCTGAATCTGGTTTTATGATGTTTTATAATCTAATCCTCAGCTTGGACTCGAGGAGGAGAGAAAGGACTCGGAGCCCAAGATGCTGACTGAGCAGACCCGGCCCCAGGGGCCCTGAGGCACAAGTGAGAAAATAACAGGATGCACACACTGAATTTTGCGGCCAGGGGTCCTGCCCACCTTGCAGATAAAGACAGACACTAGTGCCCGGCGGCGCGTTCCACCTCCACCGTGTGCGCCGTGACCTTGATCATCTCAGGCAGACTCTCTTCGTCTCTCTTTATATTTCTGTATAAATGCACTGCACACGGCTGTGCGGACTGGGGGAAACAGCTAAGCACTCTTAAAAGTGCTCTGGGCACAGGAGGTGTTCAAGACACGTGAAGTCCCCAGAGCAGGGCAGACGGAGCAAAAGGAGACTCAGCAGAGGCCCCAGTGGTCCCCCTGAGCACAGTCCCCAAGACCCCAGCTACTTTGAAGCTGGAGGGAGAGGAGGGAGGGTGCCCTGCTCCTCGGACATATGTGTAAGGATGGACCTGCTCTAGATGCCAAGAAGCCCTACTGTTGAGGCAGCCGTAATGTGTGTCAAAATGCATTTCAAAGTTCCAGTTTAAGAAGATGTGGTATATATACACAATGGAATACTACTCAGCCATAAAAAAGAACAAAATAGGAGTTCCCATTATGGTGCAGAGGAAACGAATCCGACTAGGAACCATGAGGTTGCAGGTTCAATCCCTGGCCTCACTCAGTGGGTTAAGGGTCCGACATTGCCGTGAGCTGTGGTGTAGGTTGCAGATGCAGCTCGGATCCTGTGTTGCTGTGGCTGTGCTGTAGGCCAGCATCTGTAGCTCCGATTCAACCTCTAGCCTGGAAACCTCCATATCCTCCATATGCTGCGGGTGCGGTGCTATAAAAAAAGAAAAAAAAAAAAAAAAAAACAAAAACCAAAAAGACGTAGATGCAAACTATTGCATTTTGAATGGATAAGCAATGAGATCTTGCTGTATAGTCCTGGGAACTGTATTTAGTCACTTGTGATGGAGCATGATGGAGGATAATGTGACAAAAAGATTGTGTGTGTGTGTGTGTGTGTGTGAGACTGGGTCACTCTGCTGTGCAGTAGAAAATTGACAGAACACTGCAAGCCAGCTGTAATGGAAAAAATAAAAATCGTTAAAAAAAAATATAAACGTCCAACACCAGCAGTTCATGAGGCCGCTTTTCTGCACGAATCTAATATCTTATTTTGTTTGCATTTCCCTGATCACTATCTTTTCATGGGATTATGAGCTGTTTGTATTTCCCCTTTCATGAGTTTCCCATTGACAACATTTGCTGCTTTTGCTCCTCGGAAATGTCATTTGTTTCCCACCTCCTGCCAAACGCAGCTTTGCTCGTGAGTCCTTGATGTACCCGTGGAAAATCCCTTCTCCTAGTCTCTGTTTTGTCCTTTATCTTTGTTTTAGGCATCATGTCAAGTTGACTTTTGGAGTCTGATGTATCGAAGCTTCTGCCTGTTGCTTCAGCTGGGGTTTCCTGTCAATCACACCAAAAGGGATTTATTCTTTCCGACAGCCTATGGCTGTGGTTGACATTATTCCCACTGAAAACTGGAGAAACTGAGGCTTTGGGAGGAACAGGCAGGATAAGGGTTTGTACTGGGTCAGTTTGGCTTCACTGTTATCATTTGAGATGTCGCTCCATGCCGCTAATGGGGTACAACCTGGGGGGGTCCCCTGTCAGCATCTCTGCAGCAGCCCCCTGCTGGCTCGGCCTGCCCTGGATCCAGCTTGTAACTGGACATGTTTCATTCACGTCGACTTTCCCGGCTGGGGGCTTCGTGACACACCACCGGGTCCCCTCGGGCTGGCCTGAGGATGGTACCTGGTCCACTCGCCTCCCTATAGAGGTCACATCTGGTCCATACACAGTATCTCCTTTGCCTCTGCAAACTCTGCACGTCTGGGCTTCCCCCAGTGCATTAACCTCTATCCTGCTCCAGGGGGTGGCCGTAACTTTCTGAAGAACAAAAACACGCACTGGTCCTCTGGTCCTGGGACCGTGGGCATCTATATCAAGCCGCTTGAGCGGGTCTTCCGTGCTTGCATGAAAGGAAGTGACACCTCTTTCCTCCCCTCCATGGGAGGTGGGGTATTCAGAGACCGACTTCATAGCGAGAGCTTTTTCCAGCACCTGTGCCTGAGCTCCTTCCTTCCCTCCCCGCCTGATGTCATGTCGCTCCGCGATCTAACGGAGACGTTTAGAGCCACGGTTTTCAGCCACTCCCTTTGTGAGTTCTGTTTTGAGTCGAGCCTTTCACTGTGGTTTGCGGGTCCATTGTGGCCCCTGTCAAACTCCAGTTTTAATAACCCAGAAGATGCCTAGGTCACATGCTCCCCTCCACCCCAAATTAAGGGTGACATATTCCCTTCAGTTCCTATTTTTATTGCATTTATGACGTTATAACTGGATGGCTGCAATTCCTCTGTCCTTTTGTTCCCCGGAAGGAAAGAATTCAAACGAGAGACACAGAGCAGTTTCAAGCAGCAGAAATTTCATTAAGCAAAGCAAGCTGAAGTACGTTACAGAGAGAGATCGGGCCGTCTGGCTGGAAACCAGGAGTGGCCCTGGCATGGGCTAGAGCTGCTTTCTCACAGTAGCGGAATGTCCCCCCCTGTGACCTGCATCATTTGGCTGACAAGGAAATCGATAGCTTTGTGTTACAGAATTTTCCCCCTCGTGTGCAGGCACTTGCCCATAAGCACCCAAGCGAAACCCATGGGTGGGAGTGAGGGTGGGGGCACAAAAACCACAATGCAAACTTATTATAAATACGGCATAATGAACTTGGCTGTTTTGGGTCACCTCTTAGGTCTTAGGGGCCTGCACCCACCAGTGCTGACGGTGTGGAAAGCCCAGCTGTGTTTTTGTTTGCTTTTTAGGGCTGCACAGAAGGCATATGGAGGTTCCCAGGCTAGGCATCAAATTGGAGCTGTAGCTGTCGGCTTACAACACAGCCACAGCAACGCAGGATCCGAGCCCCATCTGCAACCTACACCACAGCCACAGCAATGCAGAATCCAAGCACATCTGTGACCTACACCACAGCTCATGGCAACGCCAGATCCTTAACCCACTGAGCAAAGCCAGGGATCAAACCCGTGTCCTCATGGATGCTGGTCAGACTCGTTAACTGCTGAGCCACAACGGGAACTCCCCAGCTGTGTTTTTGACCTTCTACTTGGGCCCGAGAAGCCTGGGAACTTGGTGGTCCTTAACCGCAAAAGGGAGGGACCTCTGGCGTGTTCTGGTCCGTGTCAAGGTGAAGGAGAAGAGAAAGACGACTCCATTTAGGATGGGGCGGGACTGCTCCTATCTGAGTGGCTACCCAACAGAACCATGACTCGAGCTCCACCAGCCCTTGACCGTACCATTGGTCTTATAAGGACAGACGCTTGCCCACTGCCACAACTCATGCACCTGCTGTCACGCCTTTGTCACTCATGCTGAGGTGTGAGTCCGCGGACTGAGGAATGGATGAAAGGTGCACAGGAATGGCAGGGATTTCACTTCCAGACCCGCACGGAGGGACTTTTTCCCTTTCACCTAAATCCTCTTTAAAAGCTTCATCTGAGCCCACGTTCTCTGGTATTGATTTGTTTGGTTTAGAGCAGTTTGGGTCCGTATTGTTAAAGTTTACATTGCGATAAAAGTCATGACTCCTGAAAACGAATGCTCTTGTTTATCTTCTTTGAAGTAAACGTGCTTTGCCGCAGCCTCCTGACAACGTGTGCTGGTGGGCGACCCATATTTTCATGGATTGGTGGCAACGGCCCTAATAAATTTCTATTGATTTTGTTACGGAATATTCCAGGCACTGGACTATAGGTATTTTGTAAATACTTTTTTCTAAATCCTCAGAACTGTCTTTGGAGGAAAGTGTCAGCGTTTCCATTTTCAAAGAAGGAAACGGTCTCTGAGAGTTTATCCATCAGCAGAGTTGAGGAGTTGGGTATTTCTGAATCATGGCCACAGGTTGTTTTGTTGTTGTTGTTGTTGTCTTTTTTTTTTTTTTTTCCCTAGGGCTGTTCTCCTCGCGTATGGAGGTTCCCAGGCTAGGGGTCGAATCAGAGCTGCAGCCGATGGCCCACAGCACAACCACAGCATCGCCAGATTTGAGCTGCGTCTGTGACCTACACCACAGGGATCAAACCCATGTCCTCATGGATGCTAGTCGGGCTCGTTACCGCTGAGCCACGATGAGAACTCCCACCGCCACAGCTTGATGGCTAATTTCATTTCATCAGATGGGTGACTTGACTTCTCTGTGTTTTTAGGATCTTTTTGGTAATGGTCAAATGAGAAGGTAAATGATTTCTTTTTAATAGTAAAAAGTTGATAGGTTAATACCTTTATACATTTTTTTTCAAACCTGAAAAAGTTATTTTTAAATGTGATATTTGGCAAATATCTATCAAGCAGATAGGTTTCTTAGGCCCATGTGAACAGAAAGAACACATCTTTTGCAGAGAACTCAGTCTAAGGTAACAGGTTACTAAAACAACCAAGGCACCTTTACCCCGGCCGCTATCACGGCACTCAGACGCGTTGTGTTAGAAGAGCTTTAATCACGCTTTGACAATGTTGGGAGATTAGAGAATGTTTTCTGGGCAAAGAGACGCGTAAGCAGAAGTCAGCGAGGTCTGTAGGGAAGGGAAGTGTCACCCCAGGCAGAAGGGACAGCGCTGGCAAAGGGGACATGTGACAAGGGAGAGCGGCAGGTCACTGTGGCTGCAGAACAGCGAGCAAGGGCGCCTGCGGAGGGGCAGGTTGGCTTTGAGGACCGTATTAGGGGGAAAAAACAGCTTTCCCTATCCTAAGATGAATGGAAAGATCCAGAAAGATTTTGAACGAGGGAGCAGCTTGATGCTCTTTGCAGAGAGAAAATAGCCTTCTCTGGAAATGTTGTGGAGCGACGGGACCAGAGGCAGGTCGAGCCGTCTGGGTGAGAGCCCGGGGGACCACGGGCCAGTGCGCTGGTGCTTGAGATGAGAGAAGTGAACTCTTCTTGGGAGGGGCCGTGCCTGGGAGGCAAGGGAGAGGGTGACTCTCAGATTTCTGGTTTAAACAGCAGGCTGGATCATAGACCCATTTACTAATATATGGAATGTTGGAAGAGAAACCAGCATAAATAAATTTTATTTTCTATTTTTTTTTCTTTTTTTGTCTTTTTAGGGCTGTAAGCATGGCATATGGAAATCCCCAGGCTAGGGGTTGAATCAGAGCTGTAGCCGCCGGCCTGCACCACAGCCACAGCAATGCCAGATCCTAGCTGTGTCTGTGACCTTCACCATAGCTCACGGCAGTGCCGGATCCTTAACCCAGGGATCGAACCTGCATCTTCATGGATGCTAGTCGGTTCGTTACTGCAGAGCCGTAGCAGAACTAGAGAAACCAGCATTTTAGCTTTTTAAAATTTGCTTCCTCTCTGGGGATGGTATAGAGAGTTTACTTCGAAACATGTTAAGTATGTGACATCTTTGAAAATCCCAACAGAAGATTTCAAGTTGGCAGCTGAACTTAAGGTCTTGCACCTGGCGGAATAGTCTGGGTTAGAGATTTGAGTTTCATCGACCAGCTAGGTGCCGTGTCCCCTGTTATATGCACAGGACTGGAGAACGCATGACACAGGCAAGTGCGTGGCTCTCAGAGGGCTTACGTTGTGGCTGGAAGAGAAGACAGTCGGTGTGGCTGCCGCGGTGATGTAGGCCGCGCAGTAAAACCAGCCACCGTAAGCGAGCTGGGGAGCGATGCTGAGGGCGGCGGGCACGCGCGCTTTCAGAGAGGCATCGCTGATAAGGAGGCAGAGGAAAGCTACCCGAGAGTCAAGGAGAACCTAGTGGAGCTGTTGCACAGAAAGGGAAGCGCGTATTTCAAGGAGGAGGGTGGACCAGCATTGCAGAAGCCTTCTGAGAATCCAAGCGGATTTTGCACTACAGTGTCCCTTGACATCTTAGTGGCGGGTGGACCATTAATCACCTTGATAGGAGCTCTTCCGGTGGTGATGAGGGGCCAGAAACCAGACTGGGGGGATTGTTGAAGAATGAGTAAAGTGATGAAGAAATGGGGACAGCGCGTAGAAAGGCCTTCCTGGGGTGTGTGTCACTGCTTAGGCAAGGGGCCAGAGAGCATGCTGGCCGGAAGGGCTGCGAGTTTGGGCTTTGGTGTGTGTTTATTTCTAGGGAGAGGAAGTTGACGTCACTCCAAAGCCATGGGGAGGATCTAATTTAGGAGAGGTTAAATATGTAAAATAAAGAAGCGAAAATCATTGCAACACTCCAGTCATTAAGAGGTTACTTTGGGAGTTCCCGTCGTGGCGCAGCAGTTGGCGAATCCGACTAGGAACGGTGAGGTTGCAGGTTTGATCCCTGGCCTCGCTCAGTGGGTTGACAATCCCACATTGCCATGGGCAGTGGTGTGGGTCGCAGGTGCGGCTCGGATCCTGAGTTGCGGTGGCTGTAGGCTGACGGCTGCAGCTCCGATTGGACCCCTAACCTGGGAACTGCCACATGCCGCAGGTGCGGCCCTAAAATGACAAAAAGGCCAAAAAAAAAGGTTACTTTTGCCCAGGCCTAGGGGTGCTGAGATGAAGGACAGCATGATTGAACCCCAAGAAACTCATGCAGACGTGTACACCAATAATTGGCGGATGATGTGTGTGATCACTGAGCGTGTGAGATGCTGGTGATGGGGAGGGGCTGACTGTGCCCCCCGCCTCCTGACCCCAGCTTTTCCCGGCTGGGGGATCGTGGCCATGGCACACGTAGGCACAGTTGCGTGATCTCCTCTGCGCCAAGGTGGAGATGTGAGGAAAAATGAACCTGAGAGTCCCGGCCATCTGGTAATTGAATCTAACGCTGCAATAATCGATTCCGCGGATGTAGCCTAGGCGTGCATTGATTACGGAGCCAACTGGCTGAGCGCTGGCTGACACCCAGGCAGGTGCTGCTGTGACTTTGAGAGGCTGTTTATAGAACCTGCTCAGACACAAAGGCATCAGAACACCCTTGGGTGTAGTCCTTTAGTGACCAGTGAATGTCAGGGGAGGTCGTTGTAGGGGCAGGAGGGGGGCGCTGGAGTGGGGGCCCTAGACTTGGAGCTTGGCTTCTGGATCTCGCTGTGAGTTCTGTGCTTGGGCTGGACCCCCCAGGTCTTGTCTGTGCAATATGTTTAAAGAGCGACGTGCTTTTCTATTAGCTCTTAGTTCCCACCTTGATGTGTGGGTTCTCAGACTTTGGACACTGGCTTAGATGAAAAAGGGGTTCCCATTGTGGCACAGCGGAAATGAATCTGATGAGTAACCATGAGGTTGCGGGTTCAATCCCGGGCCTCACTCAGTGAGTTAAGGATCTGGCATTGCCATGAGCTGTGGTGGAGGTCACAGACAGGGCTCGGATCTGCCTTTGCTGTGGCTGTGGTGAAGGCCGGCAGCTGTAGCTCCGATTCGACTCCGGCCTGGGAACCTCCATGTGCTGCAGATGCGGCCCTAAAAAGTATTAAAAGCGAGAAAAGAAAGGAAACAGTGAGGACTCCGTTCTTTGGGGATCACCAGGCCAACACCCTACCTGTTTCATTGCCAGGCTCCCGCCAAGCACCTGGTTTATTCAAAGCACTCACCTGGGTCACAGGGCAGACAGCCCAAGACCGTCCTCCCGTCTGGTGCCTTCAAGGGGCCTGTAGAGTGAAGGAGAGGTGGGTGACACGTGGATGAGCCTGAGGTGCTTCCAGGATGGATGTGAGACAGGTGGAATATACACAGCAGGGAATGTGAACATAGAAGGATAAAGTGCATTTTCAGTACAGATGCTGACACCCGCCGCTGTCTTCATCTCTCACGGTGACCCTTTGGAAGAAGAGGTGTTCATGGTTCATTTACCCGTGAAGAACATTAGGCTCAAAAACATAAGTACTTTGCAAGTGAGTATATGTCTGGAAAAATTGAAAACACCAATTTGAAAAGATGCACGCATCCCAGTGTTCATAGCGGCACTGTTTACAGTAGCCACGACATGTCCATCAACAGATGGCTATATAAAGAAAACGTAAACATCCGCACACATACATAGTACAATGGAATAGTATTTAGCCATAAAAAAGAATGAAATTCTGCCATCTGCAGCAATGTGGATAGAGCTAGAGAATACTATAATTAGTGCAGTTGGTCAGACCGAGGAAGGCAAATACTGCTTGATATTGCTTATATGTGCAATCTAAAAAAAAAAAAATGCAAACAAATGAACAGAGAAAAACAAATAGATTCACAGATACAGAAAACAAACCAGCTGGTTACCAGAGGGAGAGGGAAGAGCATAGGAAAAACAGGGGTAAGGTTTTAACAAATACAAACTGCTATGTAGAAAATAAATAAGCAACGAGGAGATATTGTATAGCACAAGGAATTACACCATTACCTTGTGACAACCTATAGTGGCATACATACTTTCTACTGGACGTCAACAAGACAGTTTTTTGAAAAAGGCTAAATGAGGAGTTCCCTTGTGGCACAGCAGGTTAAGCGTCTGGCTTTGTTACTGAAGCGGGTTGGGTTGCAGCTGTAACTTGGGTTCGATCCCTGGTCCAGGAACTTTCACATGCTGCACATGCAACCAAAAAATAAAATACTATTTTAAAAAACCAAAAAAAGACTAAATGAAAAAATGTAAAAAAAAATACAAGTGAAGAGGTGACATTTCAGAGGAGACACGGGGGTCTGAGATGAAAATGAGCCTATCAATTCATTAAAAAATATTGTGTGCCTTTTACGCCAGGCTTCTTTCTAGAAGCCAAGAGCACAGTGGTGACTGGTGTAGTCTGCAGGCTCAGAGGAGGGTGACACAGAGCTGCAACCGCATGACAGGTGTTGTTGAGTAAGCTGCTGCAAACTGCTCTAGGAACAGAGGCGGGAGCAGTTATGTCTTCCTGGAGCCTCGAGAGAACGTCTGAAGAAGGGACAAAACAAGTGAGGGTCTTGATGAATGAGAAGAAAGCTTAGTGGGAGAAAATGCCATAAGACAGTATTCATGGATTACTGACTTGAGCAAGCACTGTGCTAGGACCTCTTAAAATTACCAGTGAGTAATCTGGTCTCATCAACTTGTATTTGGTAGAAGTCAGTGTCAGCCAGTAGCCTCCCCAACCCTGGAAAAAATTAGCAAGAAAGTAATTAGAACATTGGAAAGTCATGCTCATTTTAGCCATAGATGTTTGTGTCCATGATCAAATTTGGTACCCTTGGCAATAAAGTGATTAGAAATTATAGTTCCATTTTATGGAAAGCAAAGCTATTAGAGGAACATCAAGTCCTTGTAATAGGGAAAAATCGAGACACTAACCCAGGCCCCCTAGCGCCCCTCTGCATCCTCTGACATGCCTCGTGCCATCTTTGCCAGGTCTCTAGAGTTGTTGACCCATCGATCACGTGTGATGGGTTACTAAGTGCAAGATTCAAAAGGTGAAACTGAGAAAGAAATCATAACATTTATTCAAGGAAAGAGAATGATTTTTTGAAATGTTCATTTTTTTAAATAATTCAATGAATTTTATTGTATTTATTGTTATACAACCTAATTTTATAACATTCCCATCCCAAAGCCCCAGTCCACCCCTTACCTCCCCACACCTTTCCACTTTCATAACCATCAGTTTTTCAAAGTTTGTTAATCTGATTCTGTTCTGCAAATAAGTTCATTTATATCCTTTTTTTGGATCCCACATGTAAGTGATATCTCATATGATATTTGTCTCTCACTGTCTACTCATTTCATTTGGTATGAAAACATCTAGGTCCATGCATGTCACTGCAAATGCCATTATTTCATTCTTTTTAAGGCTGAGTAATATTCCACTGTGTATATATGCACAGCATCTTCTTTACACATTCCTCTGTTGATGGGCATTTAGTCTGCTTCCATGTCTTGGCTACTGTGAATAGTGCTGCCATGAACATTGGGGTACATGTATCTTTTCAAGTCATGGTTTTCTCCAGATAGATTCCCAGGAGTGGGATTGCTGGATCCCATGGTACGGGGGCGGGGGGGAATGTTAATGGGCCTTCTTCAAGATCAGGGCCTGTCTTGTGTCTGCAGATCCATCGTAATAGTTTTGGTGGATGAGGAGGAAGCGTGTCGGAGGGTACAGTTGGTAATGGAGCATCTTCCGAATGCTGCGTGGGGTTGGGGAGTAAATGTGTGAGACCCACGGAGAAGGACCTTTGCTCTAAGCTATGGGAGTCGGAGAAAGCTTGCTGAAAGGGAGAGTGTTTGAAGTCGGCCGTGAAGATGGGAAGAGCTTAGATCCCGTGTCAGTTCCTTAGGGTCTTGCTCCCTGAAATGTCAGCACCATGTACGTGGGTGGTTACCAGACTCTCCAGCTGTGCCAAGCCTGGTCCAGTGGTAGGTGGACTGGAGCTGAGAAGTTCGGATCGAGAAGCATCTCAGTTTGGTTGGGTGTGCGGTAGACACCCTTCTGTCCTGCATTTGCTATGTGTGAAGTTGCAGGTCAGTTACCAGGTTCAGCCAGTGCCACGTCTGAGGCAGGGTGGCCCATCAGAGAGAGTCCAGCGCCCTGAAGCAGGCAGACCAGCCTCGGGAACCCGGGGGGATCTAATGAGGGAGGTGGTTTGACTTGAAGAGAAGAGAGTTGGCCCCGGGAAAATTCCCCAGTTCACAAACAGACAGACTGTGCGTCTGCGGCACTTGGTGCTGGCGCACAGCACAAGGAAAAGATGCTGATGAAGGAAGGGGAAACAGTGACCGCAGGACAGGTGTTCACAGGTGTGAGTCCTCTGGGCTGACGCTGGAGTTCAGAGGGAGGAGGCGCGGGATGAAAGCGCGGGGCCTGAGAAGATAAACCTCTGGCTGCAGGGGCAGGTCTTGGCAAGGAGGCTGGGCTGACCCTCGCGTGGTATGGGGACGCTGTGCTCGTGTTAACCAGGGATGGTGTTCAGCCGACAACTCTAAGGTCCGAGCTGCCCCGCCCCAGGCCGCTTAGCCCGGCTCCTCCCCGAGACCCTCAACTTCCCCGAAGTCCACGAATAAAGGACTTGCTCCTGGCACAGCAAATGGCCTGCAGGATACTGCTCATGACCGTGCCTGGCGTATGTTCTCATCTGGGGCACATGCCTGCTTGGGTAGGAGGGTGGGGTCTAACAGAGGGAAGGTGAGCATCCGAGGAGAGCCCGGGTGAGCAGGTCCTTGTCTCGTTGTCTGGGGAGAGCGCCACTCACTCACGGGCTGGGGGGGGACAGTCGTGGGTTCACCCCTTGGAGAGAGTCGCAGCCTGAGGCTTCTCATCCTCTTCTGGGCTGGTCAGTCTTGGCTCAGCCAAGTGGGGCTGGTGGTGGGGCTGGTCTTCTGGAGGGACCGTCCATCTCCGTGGAAGACGTAGGCAGAGTGACCGTCTGGACTTGCCTACTCTGCAGTGTCTCTAGGGACTCCCTGATATTTTCAGAGCAAGTCACAACTGCCCCCTTCACTCCGTGGTCTCCCGTTAAGGCCAAGGTCACCGTGGGCTGAAGAAGGTCTCCATGTTCTTTGGAACATACCAGGACCACGGCAGGGCGGAGATGCTGCAGCTCTTACAAATATTTGATTAGCTGCAATTGTGGCTACACTTAGTCCTCCTTGGGAAGCATATGGCTGAGGCAGATGGCTCGGGCAAGTCTGAATCACATAAACAGGGCTCTTCGCCTCCCATTGGCTGGGTCCCCTAATGACGTTTTAACAGAATGGGTTTCAGAATTAGAAGATGGAGCCCCGGTTATACCCTTCTCAGAGACCCCAGGCTGTGTGTTTCAGGCATACTTAGCGCTGGCTGGCTGTAAAGGGGACAGGATAGGTGTGGATGCGGGTCATCGTGAGGACGAAGCAGGAAACCTAGCCAGCCTCGGTGAGCTAGCTGCTTGAGCCGAGATTCAGTTCACCCACAAATGTTTATTAAACACTGCTGCCAAATTCTCAGTGATAGGATCACTCGGAACCTTGGTCAGTCATGCATTCCGTAAATATTTGCCTGACCTGGACATCATGAAAAGAGCTGGCTCTGTGCTAAGCCTTCACCCGGATGGCAGCATCCACGCTGGTCATTTCGGGCCAGTTAAACCATAGTGTAAATAATGTAGTCTTTATTCTAAGAGCAGCGGGGTGTGACGAAGTCTGGCTTTTGTTATATTAATAGACGGAAGCGTAGTAATAAAGATGAAGACAAAAGGAATAGAAATGAAGTTTTCCATCTTCTGTATGGAGGGAAAAGTATGCAGTGACACAGAAAGGACTGGATTCATCAGAACCACATTTTGATGGTAAACCCGCAGGATTTGTGGAGGACTGGCTAAGAGGGTGAGCGCCCCAGAGGAATCGAAGACGACCAGGAAGTATCTGGTTTTTTATTTATGTATTTTTATTAAAGTAGAGTTGATTTTGTGTGTCGTGTCAATTTCCGCTGTGCAGCATGGTAGTGCCCCCGTCATACATACATATGCATTCTCTTTCTCATCCTCTCTTCCATCATGGTCTGTCCCAAGAGACTGGATAGAGTTCCCCATGCTGGACAGCAGGACCTCACTGCTTAGCCATTCTAAATGCAATAGTTTGTGTCTCCTAAGCCCAAACTCCCCGTCCATCCCACCCCCTCCCCCACCCCCTTGGCGACCACCAGTCTCGGCTCCATGTCTGTGAGTCCGTTTCTATTCTGGGCCAAATTTTAGATTCCACACGACAGTGATATCGTACGGGATTCATCTGTCTTTTTGTGAGCAGGAAGTATTTTGCTCTTTGAGAGATTAGCACATGTCGGAACCACAGTCAGAGGT
This sequence comes from Catagonus wagneri, assembly GCA_004024745.2. Classification (NCBI taxonomy): domain Eukaryota; kingdom Metazoa; phylum Chordata; class Mammalia; order Artiodactyla; family Tayassuidae; genus Catagonus; species Catagonus wagneri. Next base: position 30,225,365 of record PVHT020000230.1, on the reverse strand, counting down.
TCTGTGCTGTCGTGGAAGTGTGTGGTGTGCATCTGACCCGGAACGAGCAATGTCAAGCGGGCGAGGGCTCGGGTCTGCTCAGGAGAGAGGTGGAGCTGGAGTCGCGGGCTGTGAGGGTTCTCGGCTTAGAAGTGGCATGTGACGTCTCGGAAACAGCAACGTCTGGAGGAAGGTCCACGGCACAGAGCGGCGGGGGCGAGGGGGAGTCAGCGCTCGGGGAGCAGTGGGCCGAGAGGGGAATCCTGAACTTAGCTGCTCTCCCTGAGCGGACAAGGAGGGGGCAAGGAATCTTCTTGACACTCTGTAGAGTCTTGTCATCATTGTCATTTTCATCGGTGAAAGAACCAAGGCTGGGAGAGTGAAAATCTCACCCGAAGACTCCCGGCGGTAAACAGAGGTTCTTTGGCTCCATTTTTCCAGGTGGTGCTCACTGCCCCGGTCCAAGCCCGCCCTCTTCCTTGCATCAGGGAACAATTGAGGACACCCTTTCCATGTCCCCTGAACCTTCTGCTAATAGCTGCTAGAATGCCATTGTGGATAATCTTTAATAGTCACTCAGCTTCACATTGCGTATTCACTGTCGTTTCTCCGAGCACCTGTTGAATGTTAGATTCTGTGTCCGGTGCATTCCTAGGTCATCTCGTTCAACCCTCCTGCATCTTGAACTCCCATCCCCAGGGCACAGGTGGGGAAACGGAGGTTCAGACCAGCTAAGTTCCTTTGCAGGCGCTTGGGTGTACAAAAGGCAGACCTCGGAGCAAATCTGTGTCTTTTTAACTTGTCCATTTCTTGTCCTTACAAAAGCATGAGTCTGGACTTCGTTATTAAAATATGAATCGATGCACCAGAGACTGCGCAGTGGTTAGGACCCACTGGAAGGAACCCAGCAGGTGAACTTGGGGTGACTGGAGTATGTTAGAGGCGACATGCTGGCCTTTTACTTTGCGATTATATAGCGATGCACATTATTGGCTAATAAAGTGTTACCTAGTGCTAGCCTTACTGGGCTTGCTCTAATAGAGGGGTTACCATGGCTTATAATTAAGCAATTAAGCCCACTCACCGCTGATGGGAAGGTACTTACCGCTAAATTACATCAGCCGCCCTTGTTCACTTTCAGGACTGTAAAGAGTATTTTCTTGGTGTTTTTGGTTTCGTTATCCTCCTTCTGCAAATGTGAATTTCTGCCAGGCCGCGGTATCTGCTCTGTAATTCGAGTTTCCTTGTGGAGTAAGATCAGGGTCGGATGTCCCGGCGACTGGAACCGAGGGAACCTTCCATAAGCCATCTGCCTTGCTCCATGCACTCATTCATAATCGATGGATTGATTGATTGATTTGGTGCATATTTTAGCGAGTATACTAGGCAAAGCCTGCTCCTCCATCATTCTAGGGCTTGAATTCTCCTTTTACAAAAAAGCAGAAGTGATGGAGTCGCATGAGTGTAGTGAGGAGAGAGCAAAGCTGGGAAATGCTGCACTAAACATGCAGACTCATACTGTTGTACAGTCACCAACAACTGGCCTCATGTCTGACGTTGCCTATGCGGTCGTGAGTTAAATGAGAAACGAGTGAGCCAGCAAACTCAGAGATGAAAGGAGGAAAAGAAGCACATGCCTTGGAGACACCATTCTACCATCTACGACCTTTGCTGCTGAGGGCGGAACCAGACCCCATGATCCTGAGCTCCCTCGTGAGGGAGGTGAGAAAAGGACTATAAAGTACCTGGGACCCAGAGCAGTGGATCCCCGGCTAACTTCCGGAGAGCCGCTTGAAATGAGCAAGACAAGTCTGGGTCTAGTGCAACTTTCAAGTGACTTTTTCAAATCCTAGAGTTATAAATAGCAATGTTTGTGCTCAAACCCGGTTTGTTGCAGATAATGTGCCACTTCAATTGAAGTGGTTCAAGTAGCCTATATAAGATGTTGCAAATAAGGCGGTGTATCTGGAGGGATGAGAAATTCTCTCAGACAAGGAAATATCTGTAGAGGTGAATAAAGGGATTCTGCCTCCCGACTCCATGGACAGGAGTTCAGACAGGTACACCCCATCAGGAGCCCTGTGATCGTGGATTACTGAATCCTAGGTTTTTGCCTGTGACTTGATGCATAGCAGGTGATTAATAAGAATTTAATAAATTAATTAATAGATTTTTAGGGCGACTCCCACTGAAACATATTAATCTGGGATTATGGATAAGCATATACTCTTCTCTCTGTGCAATTAAAGCAAAATATTCCCGTCCTTGTACAGAATGGGACTTTAAGGAGAAAGTAAGAAAAATATTAGATGTTCTTTCCAATGGCCGTGAAAAGGACAATTAAAATGTAGCCCTTGATTGATGGGTCATCGATGTGATGTGCTTCAAAGATGGAAGGTACCAGTATGTTCACATCCCTTCCGGTATTCCGCAAACATTTTTGTGTCTTTAAATGCTCTGTTGGTAGGAATCCCAGCCCGCTTCCCCCATCTCCTATTGTTCGAGAAGCTCTGAGATTCTGTGATAGATCGGAGTCCTTTTCTGAATGTCAGGTAGGGGGGGACTGGGTCTGAGCAGTCCCTTCTGGGACTTCTCGTGGCCATGCGGGTCCCTGTCCAAGGTGATTCTCCGGAGTTCTAGGCAGGCTTGTCCTCTCAGTGACAAGGGTACTTCTGCCAGCATCTGTAGGGCTCTCGGGGTACAAGCCTTGGAATCCCAGATCCTCACCCTGTAGGTGAACGTCACATACCCTGACAGTGCTCTTCGAAGGATAACTTTTGTGCCAGGTTGGATGGGTCCACAGAAGTTTTCAGCTCACAGTGTAACCCAACCATCCTTCTAGTCATAAACTCCTCAGCCACCGGGATCATGCAGAGCCGTCATCCTGAGCTCCAGCGTCCCTCCAGGTACTTCTCTTTCCCAGAACAGGTTTCCCATGCATATAACCCTCACAGTGGATGAATTCCTCCTACATCAGGAAGCTCTGTTCCCAGCTGACGGGTCTCCCCAGCTTCCAAATTCCAGACAAAGTCATCACGACCTTGGTCTCTTTGCTCCCAGAAATTCCTGCTCTCTTGATGCAATCTGTCCCCTTGTACTTCTGTGCTGTGGTCTCTGGGGAAAGTAGCAGCCTTGATGGAATCGTGGAAGGTCCCGTCACGTCTCTCTACCTTGGCAATGAGTGTTCGCTGGCCCCACCAGTCAGACAATGCTTGTGTGACGCTGGAGGTCATTCTGATCTTTCTCTGGAACAGCAGTGAACATCCGCCTCAGGGAGCTTTTTCTTCTGTCCATTCTTTGAAGTGGTTAGAAGCAGTAATAAAGCTTGGCTTCAAGGTGTCTTTCTGTTCTTCCTGTTCCTAGAAATAAGCCAGAAAATTACCCCGTTTAAAGAGTCGTCGTCATTATCATCTTTATCTTACCAAGAAGTCTGCTTGGCTTTTGAGAATTTCACAGCTGAACACATGCTTTAACTCATCTCATCTCAGCCTCACATTCATTACGTCAAAAAAGCAGGGTATGGCCCTTGCCTCCTTGAAGCCCAAGGCCACCGTGGAGAAGGTTGGGGGGGGGGGGTAGGGCCACACGTTTGCCTTCCTGGAGGAGACTCTGTTCTGTACCATAGAAATCCAAGGTCCTGACCTTGAGTTGCTCATAACCTATGACTTCTATGAATTCTAGTGTTCTGGAAGGTTCTCTCATAGGAACGTGGCCTGGGTTTGAAGAAAACCTGTGATAGCTTCTTAGCATCTTCGTTTTCAAATCGTCCAGACCCTATTTAGCTGTTCTCAGCCTGGTGGGTTCGAAAGGGTCCTCCAGAGTTTGGATGGCTTGGCCCAAGCCTGATTCTCTGGAGAGCCCTCTGTGCGGGCAGTCAAGGCCAGGTTCTCGGAACGGGCACGGGGTTCAGTCCACCAGTCAGGGCCCAGGAGGGTGCCGCGGCTTGAACTCCGGGGCAGAGGGGCCTGTGTCCCATGAATAGCACCTGTGCTTTGTAACTGGTGCTCGCTGAGCCCTTTGGGGCTCTCAGGGGAGGGAAGGTCATTGTCTGGGCAGTAAACATTTGGAGGTACATAAATGCGCACAGTATTGATATCACTCAGAAAAGGAACAACAGGGAAGTTTCCGAGTCATGGTGTTTTGGTCTGAAGTGCCCGGTTGAGCGGTTTGAGGCCGTGGCAGTCACTGAGGCGCTCCCCGCCCCCCCGCTCCTCTGCCCCACTCTTTCTTTCTGCTTCTCTTCCTTCCAGTCCCTTTTCTTGCTCCTCCCACTTTCTTTCCGTCGGTCTCGTTCTCCCTCAGAGTTCCAGCTCCCCTTTCAGATACGGATGCAAGATGTCGACTCTGACACCCACAGAAGATGCAGGTATCTGGGAAGATGCTAATCTGCGCCTTCTCGTTGGACCCCTTGAGTGAAAATCTAGTTGCCAAACGATAAGTTAAAACAGTCTAAAGAGAAGAGTGGCTTTTTACCCTCCAGCTAGGAAGGGGCAGCCTCCCCAAGTATGATCTAGGTCTTTAAACATGGGGAGAGTAGGAAAGACACCCCCTCCCCCGCCCCCGCCCCTGCTCTGGGGCCCAGTGCCTTGGAGAGGGCAGGGTGCACGAGGTGTGAACAAGCGCCCTCTGATGGTCAAGGGAGGCTCTTCCTGTGAACGAGAGAGCCAGTACTAGAAAGTTCAGAAAGTGACCTTGCCCAGAAGAAGAAAGAAGCATCTCCTTCAGAATGTCAGGAAGCGGGAGCCAGGACAGTGAGCCACGTGTCCAAGTGTGGCTTGTCATTATTGAAGAAGGCGGCATCCCAGTGGGAACAGAGGGGCAGGCTCTGTCCCAGTGACACTCACAACCCGCAGAGGGTGTCTCATGATCAGGGAACCTTCCTTTGCAAGGAGGCACCTATTTGATGCCCTACTTGCTAGTGATGAGAAGATGCCCCAGAAAGTCCTGCGGGCCATCAGAAATGCCTCATCCTGGGCTTAACGGGACACCCTGGGTTGCAAGGATCTTCTGTTGAGTCCTGTGATCTAGTTGGTGAATCTGTGCAAAATCAGAGACACTCAGTCTCCACAGGTATGTAGCCGGTGGAAATGTACTCGGCAGAAAGAGCTGAGGCTTTTCTGTGAACACAGTTAAAAAGTCACCCTCCTGCATTTTGCATGCCTAGTGTGTGCCTGGTCTTCAGACCTTGATTTATTTTATCCTTTTATGTCTGCACGGACCCCAGGAGGGCAGTGTGCTTAGGCGGGCTCTTCACATGGAAGGCTGCCGTGATGCTAAGAGGTGATGTCACTTGCCCGAGAAGGCAAGTGATTGACCTGTTTTGCTGGCTGTCCCTCCAGGTACTAGATGACTCAGTGTCGCTCTGACCTTCAGAGTGTTCACCCCATCCATCCTCCGTCACGTTGCCGATCTGGCTTACAGATCAACCAGGTCTTGACAGTGATCGAGAAAGGGCTGGTGCTGCGCCGAATCAAAACAGAAAGGCGTTTGCACACAAGGATCACTTCTACTTAAAAGCCACATCAATTGGAATCCAACAGGTCTAAATCGGGCTGCACCAGGCCAGTAATTTTATTTCCTTGGTGATGAAGTGCAAATTGGAGCAGGCACATCAGAGCGGCCTTGGAAACGACCTGAGATGCTGTATTTCTTTTTCCCTACTCTGGAGCCACAAGGCTGGCGGGGTCTAAGTGCCACAGTGCATGGGGATGTGACAGTGACCCTCCGTCCTTGTTTCCAGGGGTCTGTTTGAGCCAGCTGGAGACGTTGCATATGTCAGTTAGGCAGTTTTCCTTTGCTTGTGGGCCTCATTTTCCCTGATTTCTCAGCCCCCTTTGAAATCATGCTATTTCGAGTTTTCAGTGGAGCTTTGTAGAATACCGACCTTTTGCTGGGAAATGGGTGCATTTTATTCATTGACCCTGGAGGTCTTTTCCCAGGCGTTAGATGGGTTGATGTGAGGGCAGATCCACACTATGCTTGTCATGCCACAACTGTGGTGACACCTGCCTCTTGGTCATTGAGCTCTGGTCTTTTTATCTGTAGTAAAACTTGCCTCAGTTACTTTCTATGAGAATGAAGGAAAGGAACACATTTGAAAAGCACCTTGGAAGCTGTGAAATACCACATGCTTGGCCTTTATTATGAACAGGTAATTATTGCCTCATGTTATATAAGTATTAGCATCATTTGTTTTAGAAGCCGGTATATTTTTCCAACTGCACGGTTTGTGTGTTAAGTGATTTGGAGGCATTCAGCCACTTTCTCTCCACGGTAACCCTGCTCAGTGGGTGCAGGAAGGTCTCCCCGCCTCATTGAATAGATTCATCTTCCTGAAGTTCACCTTAACTCGGCGACAATGTTTAGGGACTAGGTACATTTAGAATGTATTGCAGGACATGGAATTGAACCAATTCCTTAAAACCTGGATATCTAATACAATTAGAACTAGCATAGGAGTTCCCATTGCGGCTCAGTGGGTTAAGAGCCTGACCTGACCTGTGAGGATGTGGGTTTGATCCGTAGCCTCGTTCAGGGTTAAGGATCTGACGTTGCTGCCAGCTGTGGCATAGGTCGCAGATGCGGTTTGGATCTGGGGTGTAGGCCAGCAGCTGCAGCTCTGATTCGACCCCTAGCCTGGAAATTTCCCTACGCCACAGGTGCGGCCCTGAAAAGAAGCAAAAAAGAATTAGCACGTTTATCTCAAACTGATACAGAGCACCCATGTCACATGTGACGTGCAGACAACGCCTTAAGGAGAGATCGATTCTGTGGGCCTTAGGATGTCCTTGGAGAAGGAAGGCTGATTTCTGTCTTTATCTTTTTTCTCTCCTCCTCGTTACTTCCAGAAGGGCGGGGGGATTCTGGAAGGCTCCGCAGGGGGAGGGGATGCATGGGAAGGTAGAGAACTGAACAGGGACTAATTCCCAGCAAGGAGCACCACCCGCTGCGTGACCAGTGAGTTAGCCAAGATCCTGTTACTTACAGAGGATCAAACACGGTTCTTTCTGCGATGCCAGCCCAATTCAGCGGACATACATCCTCCACGATGGAATCGCGTTCGTCTGTGGACGTTGGTCTTTGGAAACTGCAGTGGAGTTTGGGGCCACCGCATTCTCTAGCTGGCGTGACACCGAGGAGGCTGCAGGTCCATGATGGGACAGACGGGGCTTCATGCCAATTGTTGTTTTGCAGACAGTGGCAGCCTGCGCTCGGCCTGCATCCACGAGAGCGCCGTGCACAGCCGGGTCTTCCGGATCCTGTACAGGAATGAAGAGGTGCCTGTCAACGATGCAATGACCTTCCGGGCTCACTTGCTCCTCGACGGTGAAAGGGTAAGTCTGGGGATCCACCGCCAGCCGCAGACCCGTGATCCCTCCCGGTGCCTTTTGTATCCATTGCTGGGCAAAAGGGACTGGAAGCGACGCGGTAGGTTTGCCGTGAGATCTGACGGATCGGGAGCATTTTAGAACATCCCTGCGCTTCATGATCGATTCATTCTCGTACTCATGTTTCCATTCACATTCCTGCTCGGTTCATGTTCCGAATGGGTCCCCTTGACCAACCTGCTGACTCTCTTCGTTGTTTCTTTGCCTGCTCATCTCTCTGGGCCTCTGTCGGCGGGTCAAGTGGCAGGTGTTTGCTGAGCGTCTGCTTTGCGCAGGGCTGTGTGTACTGGGGGGCGGGCTAGGGTGAGGGACAAAGCTGACCTCTGCCCCCTGCTCAGAAGTATCCTGACCTTTTGGTTTCCACGTGGGCTCAGCATATGAGAGGCCCTGCAGGGGACCGAGTGTGCCCTCTCCAGGCTTCACCCATCCTGGCTGTAGTGGGCTGGGGTGTCCAGGGGCGTCCTGGAACCTGCTTAGCTTTTGAGGACCAATGGAGCCCATGTCTTTCCATCTTCTTTTTCAGTGACCTCACATGGGTGGCTTGAAATCAATTACGGTGAAAGTACTTGCACTGTAGAAATCAGCGACACTGCAAGTCAGGGTGTTTAACATTTCCTTTAGAGAGCTGGTTGTTAAGCATTTAATTTTTTTTCATTTTTTATTTTTTTAGGGCAGCACCCATGACATATGGAAGTTCTCAGGCTAGGGGTTGAATCGGAGCGGTAGCTGCTGGCCTACACCACGGCCACAGCCACAGCCATGCCAGATCCAAGGCACGTCTACGACCTGCACCACAGCTCAGAGCAGCACTGGATCCTTAACCCACTGAGCGAGGCCAGGGATCAAATCTGCATCCTCATGGATACTTACCAGTTGGGTTTGTGAGCGCTGAGCCACACCGGGAGCTCCTGGCTGTATCCTCCTCCTGAAGGCCTCCGCTTGGTAGGTGGGGGGCCGCCTCCAAGCTGCTGTCTCTTCAGTTCTGAGCGCCCATAACCACTGCCCCACCCGACCCTTCAGGCCGAAGGTGGTGAGGAGTCCTGGGTACCTGGCACCCAGCCATCCTTTGCTGCTTCGTGTGTGTAAATCACCCCTTCCTAGGGGACTGGGTGTGTCGTCTACTTCTGCTTGGCCACGTGTACTTTAGGAAAAGATAGCTAGAGGCGGCTTCGAGTGCGAAGGGACCCCCGGTTAGGCTGCACCCCAAAGCTCAGCCCCCCTGAGTCCTGCTGAGCGAAGGTCACTTGGTTTCTCATGGGCCGCTGTCCTTCGGCACGTGGACCTCAAAGACCTTCCTGGCACAATGGTTGTGATTAGAGGCTGGGGTGTGACATTGCTCAGATCTCTTGACCGTCTTAATTCCATCAGACTCTTCCTCCTGCCCCTAAGAGTGTAAAGCTTTTCAAGGTTAAGCTTTCCCCACCCTCAAGCCCGACTCACTTGACGTTGCCACGAGCCGTGGTCCTGAGACTGAACAGGGAGTGCTGATTGGTCGGTACGTGCTGTAGTCTCGAACACACTTTGTATGAGAGGTTGTTCTTCTTGTGCATATTGTTTCCTTTTGCGCATGGAACTGCTTCCCTCTACACGCTAATCGTTTATCATTGTGTCCCGGTAATCCGTACGGCAGCGCTCCATGGTACTTAATCATTATGTCCCAATCAGTGACAATTAAAGTGAAGTGGATACGTCCATGAAAGCTGTATCCCTGGCGTGGATGCCTTAGCTCTTTTCCAGTGAGTAGCTGGTTATGACAGCCAAAACCCTGCTGGTAGCTGGGTGGCCAGAGGTCACGGGCATGCCCACACACAGCCGTGGTGGTGAGCAGCACGCCCACAACATGCCTACATCAAGCATGTGGATGTGTAGAGGTGCCTGAGTGTGTGTGTGTGTGTGTGTGTGTGTGTGTGTGTTTGGAGTGGGGCAGGTAGCCAACAGCCGATGAAGAAATGAGTGACTAGAGAAAGCTTTAATGCATTCTGGAGCATCTTGCTATTAAAAATAGATTGATGGAGTTCCCGTTGTGGCTCAGTGGTTCACGAACCCAACTAGTATCCGTGAGGATGTGGGTTTAATCCCTGGCCTTGCAAAGTGGGTCAAAGATCTGGCGTTGCCATGAGCTGTGGTGTAGGTCGCGGACGCAGCTCAGATCCCAGTTAGCTGTGGCTGTAGTATAGGCTGGCAGCTGTAGCTCCGACTCGATCCCTAGTCTGGGAACCTCCATATACTGTGGGTGCGGCCCTAAAAAGCCAAAAAGACAAAAAAATGTATTGAGACAGGGAGTTCCCATTGTGGCTCAGTGGAAACGAGCCCGACTAGCATCCATGAGAACGTGGGTTCGATCCCTGGCCCTGCTCAGTGGGTAAAGGATCCGGTGTTGCTCTGAGTTGTGGTGTAGGTCGCAGACACGGCTCAGATCCCTCATTGCTGTGGCTGTGGTGTAGGTCTGCAGCTGTATAGCTCCAGTTCGACCCCTAGCCTGGGAACTATGCCACAGGTGCAGTCCTAAAAAAATATATCGAGACATCAATGAAGTTCTAGCCAGGCTTAGTCTAGCCACAGTTGATCCTGGGCCTGGATTCCTTTCCTTGTTCCAGAAGAACTGCAACAAGTTTAAAACTGGAGCCTGCAGTGAATTTTTGTTACCTAGGCCAAAGCATGCTCAGAGGTGGCTAGCAGGGCTTGCTTGGCCAGTCTCACTTCCCAGGGACTGGAAGTGGTGACAAGAAGCTGTGGAGGTTCTCACTGTGGCTCAGCGGGTTCAGATCCTAGCCAGTATCCATAAGGATGCAGGTTTGATACCTGGCCTCGCTCAGCGGTTTAAGGACCTGGCATTGCCATGTGCTGTGGCGTAGGTCACAAATGCAGCTCGGATCTGGTGTTGTTGTGGCTGCAGCCTGGGAACTTTCATATGCCGCAGGTGTGGCCTTAAAAAAAAAAAAAAAAGCAGCAGCAGCAGCAGAAGAAGCTGTGTTGCTTGGGTTGTGTATATGAAGCAGGGTTTGCGATTGTGCAAAACAAGTCGAGGCGAAGTTATTCATAGCACTCAAATTCAGCAAAATGTTACCTTTTACGTGCTTTAAATTTTTAAAACAAATTTTCAGACCCTGGGGAGCCAAAGATAAATTCCGTCCATATGTCCCTTCCTGAATTAGGCTTAACCAGGAACTCATTTCCAAAGTGGCCTTGGGCTGAGAGATTCCCATCCCTCACAGAGTGAGGACGTTCCTGCAAAGAAACCAACACCAAGGGGGTGAGGGTGGAGGAAACTTTTATTTCTTCTTCAAGACACATGAATAGTTTCCACGTGACGGCCGCTATTTCCGGAGCCGGGGCTCCACAGTGGATTAAGGCTAGGCTCTCTCTTAATGATACCAGATTACAGGGACAGTAGGCAAGAAAAGGGCCACGGGGATTTAGCCAGAGGCCAGATGGACATTGTCCGAGAATCCCCTAAGCCCCATCCAACTGGAGCTTCTGAACGGCAGCCCAGCCTTACCAGGTCCAGGGACTCTTTTCCAGAAGCTGGAAACCTGCCGTGGAAATATGTAACTGCCCCAAGTTTTCAATGTTTGCTGCTTGTTCAAAACATTTGAAAAAATACTATGAGGGCTAAACAAAATGTGCCCACAGATGATATTTGTCTCATGGGTTTTCAGGTTATAAACCAGAAATAACTGTATAGGAAGCATTGGATGCGAAACAGAAAAAAAAAACAAACACGGGGTTTTGTGGGTTGCAGCGGAGAAGGGGCCCCTCCAGCCCGGGGGTGGGGAGGAGATGGTGTCCTGCCCCGGGTGTGCAGTGCTTACGCAGGTTTCCTGGGGAGGGGTATTCGTGGGCTCTGATATTTAGCAAGTGACTCCCCTGGAGGCGGGGGTGATACGGGTTCGGAAAAAGAAAATCCTGGACTATGGCTGTTTAGATGTATGTGGGAAGCTGGCAGGTGGAGTAAAAATATCCCCATGCTAATGAATGAAAACAGATTAAAAAAAAAAGGAAACAGTCATGGGTGGGACACGAAACGCTCAAGCGTCTTAAAGCATAACTGGTGCAGTGCGATGGATCTCAGAAATTGAAGGACACCCTTTCTTGCGAAACTGGACCACCTCGGGGACTGATTTGACTTCCCCGAGCATCGGTTTCCTTCTCTGTGAACCCGAAGGAGAGCACCGTCCCCCAGAAGGTGCCAGAGGTCACCCCACCTCCATCATCCCATCTCTGGCCAAGTGGGGCTTGCTCTGGGCAGATTCACTTCTCCAGCCTTTCAAAAGCAGGAGCTCCATCACCTGCTTCAGAGGGCACTCCAGATCCAATCTGTTTGGGAAATAAGGTTCTCAAAAGCCATGCAATATAAAAAACGTGTTTAATTTTTTTTTTTTTTGCTAGTTGGCTTTCCCCCCAAGTTTGACTATATCAATCTTTTCCTTCTATTTTCTATATAATGCAGATACCCGTTTCAACCGGCGTTACGTAACATGCCTAGAAATGCTGCTTTGCCCATAAATGACATTGATTTGATGGTGAGCTTCCTTCTCTGCACTCTGGGAAGGAGACCAGCTACAGTTTCCATCTGGACAAGATGTGACTCTTGAAATCCTTGAATTTTGTTTCTCTTCCAGGTGGAAGAGGCACTGAGTGAAGTCGATTTCCAGCTCAAGGTGGATTTGCACTTTACCGACAGCGAGCAACAGTGAGTGTCCTTGGAATCCTTGCATCACGTTAGTACCGTTTCCTCCGCCCGACCCTCCGCCAGCCCTGAGTTGTCCTCATGGCCGTGAACCTCAAGACCGGGTTCAAGACCAGCTGCAGAAACGTGGGCGAGGAAGGTCTATGTTCTCCTTTCGGACTTCGTGCATTTTAGGCGGGAGGCTCCAAGGCTGCCTGCACTGGCGGCTCCCGACTTCCTAACGTTATTTACCGCGCCTTCTGGTATCTGACACCTCCGTACACTTTCAAGGCAGTGTTAACTCAGTGTTGAGATTCGTGACCCTAGGAGGCTGCGAAGGTCAGGATCCCTTCAGAAACAAGGAAGATTCTGCTGGGATCCTCATCTTGACCCTGAGTGTCTCCTACTGTCTTTCAGCTCTCCAAAAACCGAAAATCTGTGCACGTGTAACGTGCCGGTTGCACAAGCAGGAATTAACCCCCTCCTCCTTATAACTCTCCCTTTAAACTTGTCTGGCCTCTGCCTCCTCCCCGGGGTGAGCAGTCATGTCCCAGAGCCTCCCCACGGTCTTTCCTGTAACACACAGAGTCCCTTTTTTAGGTATTTCAAAGTCCAGTCACATGTCTTACCCAAACTCCAAACTTTCATCCGATTTATGATTTCTTCTTTTAAATTTTATTGGAATATAGTTGACTCCCACAGTTGCACTGATCCCAGGTATACGGCAAAGTAAATCAGTGGTGTTATGAAATCACAGATATCCGCTCCTTCTCGGCTTCTTTGCCCAAACAAGCTACCACCCAGTACTGAGTAAACTTCTCTTGGTGGCACTTGCCCCTTTCTCCACTGCACCCCGGGCTTTCTCAGAGCAGGCAGTGCCCAGTGCAGCAACAGAGTGTGGGTGCTTTGCCTCCTATAGCTTCCTGGCTCCTCCCCGCTGGGGTGCGTGGGCTTCGCAGGCTCGGGCACAGGAGAAGGTGGAGATTGCAGATGAGGCAGGGAGTTCTGTGCGATGGGTTCCGTTGCAAGCCAGGCTCTTGATAAGGCAGATACTGAATGACTGCTTTCCCTGCTCCTGGTGTGTTCTTGACCGTTCCTTGGAGATATACCCGTTGGACAGCCCCCTCTTCCCCGGCCCCTGTAGGTCTTTGATACAATGATGCTTCCTGCGGCTGGGTCATTCACTCCTTGCAGGAAGCTCTTTTGGCAGATTCTGGTCCAAGCAGCCCACGTCTGGCTCTAGGATAACGGACACAGACGCTTTCATCTTCGCCTCACCCCGGTGAGATGCGCCACCCTAATGCTGCTCATTCTTCTTAGGCCAACACAGCCACCTCCACCTTCACCGGAGGACCTCTGCAGAATAAGTCAGACGCCAGGACCTGTCTTCCCCCATTTCAAGGACATAGGGCATGCTCACGTGGGGACTCCCCTTATTAGCTTTAAGATGAACTTGGTGTCCCTTCTTTTCAAGCTGTTCTGTTGGCAGAATCTCAACATACTCTGACCACTCTGCAGAAATTAATCCTCCCCTTTGACCTCTACAACCTCCAGTGGGGGGAAATGGGAGATCAGTTGGCCAGATGGTTCCCCATCCCTTCAAGTTCCAAAGCCCCCATTAGAACGTTCATGCGCTTCTCAAGGACTGTCCCATCCCTGAGATGTGTCTGATTGTTACAGGGTTTTCGTAACATGGGGGGTTGAGTCAGAGGGGATCTGAACCGCGGATGGACGGCTACTGAAACGTCAGAGCCTTGATGGTGTCTGTTTTGAGAACAGACCTCTGCTGAGGTGGACGTGGGTGGTGGGCCTCATCTCTGGTCCTGACACTGTGTCCGGGCTCAGCATCACGGGTTCCTCACTCCTGTCTTTATCTGACCCCAAGCTCCTCTGACCACCTTCTCTCATCGCTTCTGCTTACCTCTTGGTGGGATTATGGATGCTGGAGAAATCTCATCTTCCTTACAGCCTTCCGAGGACTGGTTGTTCTGGCACCACGTCGAACTCAGAAGCCCCATAAGAGACTGGCCTTCTTTCTAAACTAGAATCTCAGAAGTGAAGGCCCTGCCACTATTCTCATTCCCCATCCACCATCTGGGATTTCTGTTACTCATTTTATTAATTTTATTAACATTCTCTCCCTGTCTTCCTATGCCTGCTTCCTTCGGCGGTGTTCATCTAGAGCTCCGTGGCAGACATTTCCGTTTGGTCACAGAACCCTGCCATTGATCCCAAACTCAGCCTAGTTGTCATTCCCCACTCAGCCCCCCAGGCAGCCTCAAGGATAAGTCATGACGGATGCAATAAATGTGACCTTTCGTCATCAAATCAGTAGCTAATGAAGAGGTTGTATAAAGGAGACTGGACAAAACGAAGTGTCAAAAATTCAGCATCAGGCTCTGGGCTTGTTGGTGATGAGAGATCGGGTGCATTCCTGCACTTGTCTAAATCTCAGCAGCCTCGTTTACAAAATGGTTATCGTTATAGTTTCTGTACCTCCTCGGTCCGTTATGAGCATGAAGACAGCTGATGGCTAAACCAGGCCAAATGCTCGGCCCGCGACATCAACGTCCCCTTCCTCTCGGGCGCTTCCTAGAGATGCAGATGGGGCCGGGCTTCCATGTGTCACTTCCTCCCCGTAGTACAAAGCACTTAATAACAGTCAGAGCGGAGCCTTCTCCCCGAGTATGAGATCAGCTAACAGGAACAGGAGGCCAGGGGCTGGGGGAGAATTGAAAATGCCATTATTTTTTCATTTCCACAAATTGGGTTGAAGGATGACAAGGCATCTGAAGCACAGCCTGGGCGGAGACTTCGGGCTTTGAAACATGAGCCAGGCAGCTTCTTTGGAACCACTGAGACCGAGTGGGATCAGGGTAGAGAAGCGTGGCATCTGAAGTCGGGGGTGGAAGGGTTCTTGGTGCCCACCTCCTTCAGTGGGTGTCAGTGCGGGTGGGACCTTTCGGTCTCCCAGAGACATCAGACCATTTCTCATCTCAGTCTGGATGGTGGTTCAGACACACAAGACTCCTTTTCTCTTCATCTCCAGTTATACACCAGGGCTCTTCCTCTGTGTTTTCTTTTTGGTTTTGTTTTCTTTTTAGGGCTGTCCCTGTGGCATATGGAGGTTCCCAGGCTAGGGGTCAAATTGGAGTCGCAGCTGCCGGCCTACATCACAGCCACAGCAACACAGGACCCAAGCTGCATCTGCGACCTATGCCTTAGCTTGTGGCTACGCTGGGTCCCTAACCCACTGAGTGAGGCCAGGGATTGAACCCACATCCTCACAGGGATTATGCCGGTTCCTTTACTCGCTGAGCCGCAGTGGGAACTCCTCTTTCTCTGTGTTTGTGGTTTTTGAATTTTTGGTTGTCGTTGATTTTATTTTCTTTATGAGAACCTGGGCATTCTCCCCTCAATGATCTCCAGTTCATCTTTATTTTTTCCTGAATTGAGAACCCCTCCCCACACCTCCGGGAATTAGCTCTATTCATTTCAGAGCACAAAAGAGCTATTACCTCCCTCCTTCTGAATCCCGGACTCCCATTAAAGTGGCTTAAAGGTTTGTTAGCATTTTTGACGTCTTCGCTACCCTGACATGTATTTCACTCCCTGCTGTTTGAGCCCGGAGGAGACTCCCATGATTCTCGGGAGCCTGTGTCTGAGTGGATTTCAGGCAATAATCCGCAGCCACACAGAACAGGCTGGAGGCGGGCAGACCTGGGCCCAGCATTTCCGTTTGGCCTTGTGACTTTGGACGAGTCCATTGGCTCCTGCTTTTTTTTTTTTTTTTAACTTCCTCACCTATAAATGGAATAACAGCGGTTATTACATCCTGTGATCATCGCTGCTGTTAAGGGAAAAGGCATCACGTTCAGGTCACAGTAAGGCCGCAATAAACAGAATTAAAGTGACCGTGAATTTTCACGACTTCCTGGGACTCAGGGGTACACTCTGTGTCCCCTCCGCCCAGGTTTCTTCTTGGTGAGGGAAGAGCCCATTATCTGTGGGCTGTTTATGGAGTCACACTGCGCTCCCTGGATTTAGTCGGTTCTTTTACGGAGCATTCGTTTGCACCCAAGCTCTAAGCAGCAGGATTTCTTGGAAGCAAGCCCATCGGGGCGGGTCTGGGGGTGCTGCTCCCCTCATCTTCTCTCTGTGGGGGAAGAGAAGCTTCTCCTTCATGCATCCTCTGAGCTCTCTGCTCTGCTCCCAGAAGATGCTCAATCCAGATGTGCCCCGTGCTCTGTTCCAGAGGCTTCCAGAGGGCCTGAGTGATTGGCGTGCCGAGCTGGGATGGCTCTCATTCAGAGAGAAATCAGTCTCCTTTTTATAACCGAAGACTCGGTCGATCTCTGTTAATCCAGGCGGTTTATCTCTTGGGAATCAGACGTGTACTGATTACAGAATCCTGGAGCAAAGGTGGGGGAAATCCTTGATGAAGTTAGTTAGAATCTTTAGCCGTCACTCTTTGAGGGTCACGTGTTTGTTTGTCCCATCAATTATCCCTTTGCATAAGCAAGTCTTTGACCGATTTCTACCGTAGTCCGGATGCTATGTTTGGTGTTAAGGATACAAAAGGGAATTCGCCACAGTTCTTGCCCTTGAGAGGCAGGAGCCTGTAGAAAATGCCCAGGTACAGGGCAGTGGTGTGCTGGCCGCCTGCAGGGGAATCCGAGAGCCGGTGGGGAGCGGAGGCCCAGAGCACTTCACTGTCGCGCCTGGAAAGGTGTCCGGGCACCTTTCCGTCATTGCAGGTGACCTTGGTGTCGGCGACAGCCGAGTGTGAGTCCCAGCTCTGCCGCGTAGCAGCCGTGCCATGTCTCATGAGTTCTCTTCCCTCTCGGAGCCTCCAGTTTCTGCCCTTGCCAGTCACGGAAAAGGCCGTTTTACCTAGCGGAGCGGAGGATCCGCAGGGATGGCACAAGCAAATGCGTGCCCAGGGGTTGTGCAGAGCGAGAGGGCGAAGTGTGGAGGCCTGGAGGACAGCGGGGGCCACCCGCCACCACTCACGTGAGTCACCTCCTCGTCTTCCAGGCTGAGGGACGTGGCCGGGGTGCCTGTGATCAGCAGCCGCGTGCTAGGCCTGCACTTCCATCCCCGGAGAGGCCTGCATCACCAGGTCCCTGTCATGTTCGACTATTTCCACCTGTCGGTGATCTCGGTGACCATCCACGCTGCGCTGGTGGCCCTGCAGCAGCCCCTGATCAGGTAGGAGCTTAGGGGCCCTGTGGTACCCGGGGTGGGGGCGGCCGCTTTGGAGCTCTTGTCACTCTGTAGTTTCCGAGGTGGCTGAGAGCTGGCCAGGAGCGATCAGCACAGACCAGAGGAGCTGCTTGCAGGCTCTGAGCCTCGCTGCAGGGCAGGGGGGAGGGCGCGGGGATGGGAGGGACAGCTGGGGTCTGGGGGCTGCAGGCAGGGAGCCTCGCAGTGAGCGAGTGCCACCTGCTGACTCCCCCCGACCCGGCCTTCCTCCACCTGCGCCTGATTTGAGGAGTCACCTAACGTCCCTCAAACACTCGGTCTTCCCCTCAGGAACAGGGACACTGGGAGCTCCCGTCGTGGCTCAGCGGCCACGAACCCAGCTGGCATCCATGAGGATGAGGGTTCGATCCCTGGCCTTGCTCGGTGGGTTGCCGTGAGCTGCGGTGCAGGTCGCAGACGTGGCTCAGATCCCGCGTTGCTGTGGCTCTGGCGTAGGCCGGCACCTGCAGCTTTGATTCAGCTCCTACCCTGGGAACCTCCATATGCCTCGGCTGTGGCTCCAAAAAGACAAATTCAAAAGAACCGAAAAGAACACGAACACTCTTGTGTCCCATGCACATGAGATTTAGTGACTCTCACAGGAGGGTCGTGCCAGAGACAGGTTTTCTGCCCCCATCCCCAGGGGCCGTGTGTTCAGATGCAGAACCACCTGAGTGGCCCTGCGCTCGCCCCTGATGTGAATTGTCCCAGAGCATCTCCAAGGCCTCGTGAAGCCATAAGGAAGAGGGACAGAGCTGGCAACAGTGAGCACTTGGTGCTGTGCCCAGATGTCTGCAGACATGCTCCCACGTGGAGTTTCCCATTGGGGCTCAGCAGTAATGAACCTGACTAGTACCCATGAGGATGCGGGTTTGATCCTCGGTCTCCCTTGGCAGGATCAGTATCAGGCATTGCCGTGAGCTGTGGTGTGGGTCGCGAGGCTGCACAGATCCTGTATTGCTATGGCTGTGGTGTAGGCCGGCGACTGCAGCTGTGATTCGACCCCTAGTCTGGGAACTTCCAAATACCGCAGGTGCAGCCCTAAAAAAAAAAAAAGCAAACAAACCAAACCAAAAACCTCCCACATGCATGCAGGCCCACGGTGCACACTGGCACAAAGGGCTGTTTGGGGCTGCCGTCTTGCAGTGTGAGCTTCTGGAAGGGAGCTTTCCCAATGTCCCTTTTCAGGACACTCCTCTGTGTGTGGGGGAGACTCCGGTCCCCACTAATGGTTGGGCAGGTGACCCTGTCCCGATTCCCGTGGGGTCAGCCAGGAGGGGGTGGGGCCTTGGCCAGGCTGACGTGCCTCCCCCCAGTCACCGCATCCCGGGCGCCACTGGCTCACGGGGCTGTGCCAGACGCGCTCAGTAGAAAGTTTAACCTTCTGACAGAAGCGGCGCTTTGCCCATCTGTCTGCAGCAGCCTTGCCGCACAGCAGAGCGGGCAGACATACCATCGGAGTTTAGGCTTCTCCAGGGACGGGGGTAAAAACAGAACTGTCCTCTGGATTTTGCAGGGAGGGTTTCTATGAGTTCGCTCCCAGGGGCTGGGGAAAAGGGAGCCTTTAAAGTTATGGGAAATGCTGGCCGACTAGGGCAAGCTCTCGCTTTTCCGGAAAAGCCGAGTTAGCAGCCACTGTTAAATCCAGGCAGGAAGGAGCCGGTGTGAAATGAAACTTTAACTTCCAAAGATCCTTCATGTCCCCTCCAAGAGACGGAGGGGAAGCTTAACCCTCAAATGGCTACAATTGGAGCTCGCGCGAAGGGTATGCTGCTACCCGGAGCTACACTTAAGTCATATAACGAGCTGCTTTAGTCGCCGATTTGCAGTTGGTCCCCTGAATGTGCCCTGAGCATCTCTGCTCGGACACACACGCCGCGTTTCCCCTGCAATGCTCCTTTTCCCCATCTTCTAGTTAAACTGCAGACTCCCACTGCGAATTTCAGCTCTCCACAGAGAAATGATATTATAGGTGATTGTGTTTGTGGCATTGTCGACTATAGCTGTACAAATATAACCAGGGTTATGTTAGATGTTATTATTATTCTATTGGCCATCACGCCTAGCATTTATTCGATCGTCACTGTTGGCCAGACGCTGGACGTGGAGGCGTACTTGGCTCACCTCATGGAATCTTCACAGTAAACCCCTCGTTAAGGTGCTGCCATCAAGCGAGCTGAATTACGGGCAGACAGAGGCGCCGGGAGTTTTCAAACTTGGCCCATGGAGCTGATAGATGCTTTGGGAACTCAGACTCTGCCTGATCAGCGGCCTCTGAGCCACTCGACAGTACCTATTCCCGAAGTGTCACCTCTAAGTCTCCAGCCCCTTCTCCCAGCTTGGCTTGTAAAACGCTCTCCTGGGCTCCCTGGTCTGAGTGACCCCCGTCCGATTACGTCTTCCTCCTTCTCTAGACCCACATGTCTTTATGGTGCGGGCCATGCCTTAACCGCCCTGGCCACCGTGTCACCTAGCACACTGCTGGCCACCGTGTCACCTAGCACACTGCTGGGTGTGCAGCGTTAGCCCCATAAGTATTTGAATGCGTTCAACCAAAACAGAATGTTGGCTTTATTTCCCCGTTAATGTTTTGATTTGAAAGGTGGGCTTCTTGAATGAAATGCTTCCATTAGTATTTCTTGAGTACCTGGGATGGAGATGAGGCCATCTGAGGCTACTGACAATCAGCACCCTCTTTGACATCAGAGACTTGGACTACTTCTGGCGAAAGTCACGCCCATGACATAACATTCACTGTATGACAGGACAGTCAACCCCTAGCGTATTTAATAGAAGGGACCCGAAAAAAAGGGAAAACGAGTTTAAGGCGACTTTATGGATACATCAGTTGGTGCAAATCAAAAAGGCTAGGGGAGAGGATGATCGTAAGCCCAGATCAGATGAATTCAGTTATCACAGGCTTTTCTGATCTCCTCTGATCCTAAAATGGTGTTGCCGTCACAGCACGCCGGTCGACCTTGTGACGACCTGCAGAGATAGGAGGGGCCTGTGTCTTCGCCTGTGGGACAGGCGCAGTATTTCCAGCTAACGTGGAGCTGGAGCCTCATCCCCCATGGCCGTGTTTGACACCCACGACCCTATGAGACACTCGAGTGGGTCACGGAGATGGATAGCGTTTGAGGTTCTTCCACAGAAGAACAGAAGCCCGGGGAGGGGTCGGGTGGCAGGATCTAACTCTAGGTGTGTCAACCGAAGGAGTAGGGTGGGACTCCGACAGGTCAGATGGCGCCTCCCCTTGTCCTTCCGGTCAGGACCCCATTCCCGCTCCCCCGTGGTCAGGTGACCTCTGCCTCAGTGCGTCTCAGCAGGCATGTTGTTGGCATGTAGCGGGCATTTCTTTCTACATGTAATGGGATGTGGGTCATCCTTGGCCTCCGAGCTCACAGGCCAGTCATGACGGCATCCAGAAATGTGGCCCCCAAACCGCTAGGGGGCGAGCGTCTCCTAAGTGACTTACCGCCTAGGCTCCCCGAGGAGACTGTCAGGAGAGCTGGCCCAGTGGCACCATCGCTTTCTTTACATCTTTTTAGAAAACTTAGGATAAATGTTCAATTCTTTCTACTCCCTTCTTTTCAGTTTTACTCGCCCAGGAAGAGGCTCCTGGCTCGGTAAAGGCGGCCCAGACGCGGGACCAGAACAGTCGAGCCTTTCCCTGGAAAACCTGGTCTTCGGAGCTGGATACTGCAAGCCGACTTCCTCGGAGGTAATGTCTGCGGGGAGCAGGGACCCCAAGAGTCGCGAACTTTACCTTGCCGGGCGTGGGTGTTCTCTGAGGTTTCTGCTTCTCCCAGACGTCCCATTTAGAGATAGTCTGCTCTCTCCTTTCCGCTGGCCGTCCGTCCCTTCTCTTGATTGCTGCGACATCCATCGGACATATTCCTAATGCCGGGCCCTGGGGTAGCCGCAGGGAGTAGGGTCTTGGCCCCGCTTCCACATGGTCCCTTGAAGAAGACGGCTTCACAGAGGACATGGGACGTGGGAGCGGCTTTACCCTGGGTTGTGTGTAAGCTCAAAAGCCTGCTGGCATTGAGCTCATTCCAAACCTGGCTCCATCCCTCATTTGCTCGCTTCTCTGAGCCTCAGTTTTCCCATCTGTAGAGTGGGGCTGCTGCTTCTTAATAACCTCACAGGGTAGTAAGTGTGTGCATTGCTGTGATGGATTTAAAGTGCTTAGACCAGCACTTGGTGCTCAGTAGGTGATCGATAAATATGCACATCAGGTCCTTCCCCTTGGTCCTTCTTCCAGAGCAACACTATTTTCTGATGTGCAGGGCTTGGGACATATGCAGCATTTCTCTCTCCATACTTCTCTTGAGCTGATACACGATTGTTAGTATTAGGGGCCTGCTCAGAAATAACCAGTTTGTATTTGTCTGGGGTCACCAGAAAATAGAATTGATAAGAGACTTAGGGATAGAGACAACGGAAAGGAAGGCAGCGAGCCAGCCAGCAAGGGTGGGCATTTTTATATCATCACAAGCAGATGGGTGGCTTCAGGGCTCCAGGCTGGGACTGGGGAGGGGTGGGAGCCAAGGACTTCTTGCTCCCTTTGCACCCCCAAGACCCAGCATGGACCTGTCATCGTCAGTGGATGCTGCCCGCATCCCCGCGTCACCCCCTGCTGCGGGTCCAGCCCCACTGCAGGCACCCCAGGGTCTGACCTAAGCCTTTGCTCCGGCGGCATGACAGCTCTCCCTCTTCCCAGTGCTGCGTCTCACTCCCCACACGAGCTGGGCCCGAGGGCCTCCCCTGTAGACCCACCTGAAAATCGTCAGCTCCTACTGCTTCTCAGGGAGCATGGCCTGGAACATTGGGGAACGTCAGGGGGTCATAGATCAGTTCAGAGCATCTTTGGAGTTCCCCGGTGGCTCAGTGGGTGAGGGATCTGGCTGATGTGGTTGTTGTGGCTCAGGTTATGGCTATGGTTAGGGTTCAGTCCCTGGCCTGGGAACTTTGGCATGCTGCAGGTCTTGCCAGAAAGAGATAAGGAAAGAAGAAAGAAAGAAAAGTTGAAATGAATTTTTAAAAACCATGGAGTTCCCTGGTGGCTCAGCAGGTTAAGGACCTGGCCTTGTCACGGCTGGGGCTTGGCCACTGCGGTCGAGAGGGTTTGGTCCATGGCCTGAAAACTTCAGCAAGCTGCAGGTGCAGTAAAAAGTAAACGAATAAATAAATAAATAAGTAAAATTAAATTTAATTAACCCCCCCCCATCCCACAGAGTTCTCTGTTGGCTTAGCAGCGTAAGGATCTGGTATTGTTACTGCCGTGGCTTGGTTTACTGCAGTTGGCATGGATTGGATTGCTGGCCCGGGGGAACCTCTGTCTGCCACAGGTGCAGCCAGAATTAAATAAATAAATAAATAAATAAATAAATAAAGTTTAAAAACCCGTTGAGTTCCCTGCTGGCTTAGCAGGTTAAAGGTCTGGTGTTGTCACTGTCGTGGCTCTCGTTATGGCTGTGGCACAAGTTCGATCCCTGGTTCAGGAACTTTGGCATGTGGCAGGTCTGGCCATAAATAAATAAAAATGTAAAACACCACAGAGTTCCCTAGTGGCTCAGCTGCTTAAGGATTGGGTGTTGTCACTGCCATGACTTAGGTTACTGCAGTGGTATCGGATCGATCCCTGGCTCAGGAACTTCCACATGCTTCCGGTGCCGCAAAAAAAGAAAAAGGCATCGTTGGCACTTCAGTGCCAAGAGTAAGGCCTTTGCTTGGGCCCCAGGAGCGTGAGCTTGGTTGTGATCTGGTGTCAGCCGCGAAGGAACTCTCATGCCTGTCTGCACGTCTTGCCGGCATGTCCTCTAATGCCTCGCTCAGATGCCGCTGCCTCTGCGAAGGGCTCTGCTTTCCTCGGGAGAAATTCTCCTTCCCAAACGCTTCATCCGCAGTCGGCTCTAAGCATCTTGGTCTCTCCTGCGCTGGGCTCTGAGCGGCTGGGGACAGAGGCCTTTGCCTTCAGCTCCGCACCCTCAGGGCCCAGCACCATGCCTGGCACCCATAGTTAGCACTCAGGAAATGTGTGTTGAATGAATAATGGATCCCCGTGTTCGTACTAGGAATCAGCGAGAGACCTGAGCCCCGCTGGTGTCTCCCACTTCCCGTGGCGGCAGATCGGAAGCAGGGGGACAGCGCGAGTGTGAGGGCATCTCCCTGGACACGTGGGTGCCAAGCCCTCGGAGACTGTTCCAGAACCCTGGCCCTGGCGTGTGGTGGTGGGGGGCACGGTAGATCCTCTCAGCCTCCCTGCTGCTTTTACATCCAAGGAGGCCGAGTGTGACCCGGCCACACCCCTCCCTCGGAGACCGCGATGTGACAGACAGAAGATTCTGGTTTCAAGCACCTGCCATCTTCAATACCCTGTGACACGGGGACTCTATTCCCCTGTGGAAATCCGGGCCCCTCAACCCTAAAATGGAAGGAGACCTATATTCTCGAAACGAATACATGTAAAAACGGTACAGAAATAGGCTCACGGCAGGCACGTGATACAGTATAGGTTTTTTTTGTTTTCTATTCTTCTCTTGGCTATTTTTGGCGATATGTGTCAAAGACGACATTCCCTGTCTTATACAAGAGTCAGAGAAAATAGCTTATTTGTGGGCGCTCAGCGGTGAACTCGCTCGCAGAGCTCAGCTCAATGGCTTATTTTCAGGACCCGATGCTTTTCCTGAGTGTTTTCCACTTGGGTCTCCTCTGGTTAGGTGGGCTCGGAGCTGTGTGCCCACCCTGGGTCTGCCCGCCAGCCAAGGGCTGCCAAGCAAAGGATAAAACCCACTCCCTCGCCTCCCTGGGGGGCTCGTGTCCAGATTCTCAAGGATCCCAGCGCATTAGCAGATCACGTCAAAGTCCAAGTCCGCGTGGATTGCAGCATCAGCTGGAGGGATTAGAGCCCAGTGCTCCCTTCAAAATAAGCCTCTGCAGAAACCAGAGATTCGTGGCAAAATGAGCTGACTGGCGTGGAAAAGCCTGGGCAGGCTGGGGCCGCTGTGTCACATCATGCCCCCCTTCCCTGTCCCCAGGCCCCTCCTGGCTGGCAGTCCCACTCTTTCCTGCAGCCCCAGAGGCAGCTAGAGCTTCAGATTTGGGCTTGGAGCCAGAGCGTGGGTCCTCTTCCTAAAAAAACCAGCCGCTTTGCCGGGGGGGGAAGTTATTTTCCCTCTCCCGCTCGTGGCTTATCTGTCAAAGAAGGATTCTAATGCCTGCTGAGAAGATTAAATGAAGTAAGCGTATAAAAGCCTGTAGTGAAGAGCTTGGCACAAAAGTGCTCCATAAAATCCTCCGCTGTTTTTTTTTTTTTTTTTTAGTTTATTCACATAATTAAATCAAATGTTATTCCAAGAGCCCCAGTGTTGTCTTGTGGGTAGGACTTAGATGTTTCCTGTTCTTGGCTTCAGCTCCAGCCTGCTGTGTGATTCTGAGCCAGATGCTTGCCCTCTCTGGGTCTCACTTTCTCAATGTCTAGAAAAAGATCGGATGAGATCGTGTGGGAGGCCTCCCTCAGTCCTTGCTATGCTGCTTGTACTGTCATACCCTTGGCACTGCCTAATATATTAGTGCTCCAAAGAAACAGAATCAGTAGGGTAATAAGATCAAAGTGTGTGTGTACATATATATACATTTGTGTGTGTATGTGTGTGTGTGTGTGTGTATACAGAGAGAGATCGATTTATTTTAAGGAATTGTCTCATGTGAATGTGGAGGCTGGCAAGTCCAGAATCTGCAGGTGAGGCCAGCCGTCTGAGTTCAAAGGCTGTCTGCTGACCAAATGACCAACTTCCTTTTCCGTTAGAGTGGGGAGGGTGGTCACGCCCGTGTCCGGCTTTTTAAGGTCTTCAACTGATTAGAGGAGGCCCACCTGTGTGTGGGAGGGTGGTCTGCTTTACTTAAGAGTATTTAATGGTTGAAACGTTCGTCTCCTCTGGAACACACATCCTCAGAAACCTCTAGAGTAATGTTCCCTGCATGTCTAGGTACCGTGGACTTGTCAAATTGACACATAAAATTAACCAGCCGAAATGACCACGCTTGCTCTATAAGTCAACTATACTCTAGTAAAACTTCAGATAAATGAAAAAAAAAAATTTTAAAGCATGAACTATCTCACTTAATCAGCGCTCAGGGTCTGACCGATTCTCCTTGAGGGTCAGCCGTCCAGTGACTCAAGATCAGGAGAATCCCTTTCTCCCCCCAGGGACACTGAACACCCCCTTTCTTCTCACTGAAGTGTCTGGTGGCTCTGCCTCGCTGACGGGGGAGGAATGTCCGCGGGATGGGAGACGCCAGGAGCTCCCCGTGTTCGGAGCTCCGCTTCCCTGGGGAGCAGGCATCAACGCGTCGTTCATTTCTCTGTCCACCCGCCCTGCATGTAGCGCCTACTCTGTGCTAGCATCTGTGTGCTGCAGGGGCTAAAACAAGCAAGTTTAGTTTTTACCCTCAGTAGGTCTTGGGATCTAGTGCCTGAGGCAAAGGAGTAATTCAAAAGTTTAAATTCCAGATCAATGCCCAGCAGTGGAATTGCTGGATCATATGTCAGTTCTATATTTAGTTTCCTGAGGTACCTCCATGCAGTTTTCCATAGTGGTCGTACCAATTTACATTCCCACCAACAGTGTAGGAGGGTCCCCTTTTCTCCACATCCTCTCCAGCATTTGTTATTTGTTGACTTGTTAATGGTGGCCATTCTGACTGGTGTGAGGTGCTATCTCATTGTAGTTTTGATTTGCATTTCTCTCGTAATTAGTGATATTGAGCATTTTTTCATGTACCTGTCGGTCACATGTAAGTCTTCTTTGGAGGAATGTCTAGTTAGGTTTTCTGCCCCTATGTTCATAGCAGCACTATTCACAATAGCCACAATATGGAAACAACCTAAATGTCCATTGACAGGGGAATGGATTCAGAAGACGTGGTACATGTGTACAATGGAATACTACTCAGCCATAAAAAAGCAAATACCATTTGCAGCAACATGGATGGATCTAGAGACTCTCATACTAAGTGAAGTAAGCCAGAAAGAAAAAGACAAATACCATATGATATCACTTGTTTGTGGTATCTAAAGTATACAGCAGATGATCCTATCTAAAAATAACAAACCAAAAGTAGAAATAGATCAGGGCCGAGAAGAGCAGACTTGGGCTCCCAGGGGGAAAGGGGAGGGAGTGGGATGGGTGGGCATTTGGGGGGTTGTTCAGTCTGCAATGGATGGGCAGTGGGATCCTACTGTAGAGCACAGGGAAATGTGTGTGATTGGGTCACTGTTGTACAGCAGAACTTGATGGAACATTACAAATCAACTATACTTCAATAATAATAATAAAGGGTATAGGAAAAAAAATTTAAATCATAAGGGTGTAATGTACAATACAGGAAATACAGTTAATATTTCATAAAAAATAACATAGTAAAATTATAAATAAAAAATAAGATGAGTGCAAAAAATTTAAATTCTTTAATAGCGTGGAAGTGTGGTCCCGATCATGTAAAATCACGTTTTCAAGCACCTGCTCTGCACCTGGGTACCCTATTAAACCCCTGATGCACGTGGCCTCTGTCAACGTCCACAGAACGTTTTCTATTTCCTAATACAGCTGGAGAAACTGAGTCAGAGAGGTTAAGCTACATCCGTAAAGTCACACAGCTGGGCGGGGCCCACGCTGGCATTTTGGCTCAGTCGGGCTGATGCCCTCTACCAGCCTGTCATCAGCCCCTAGGTTAACAATTGGCCAGAGAAGGGGTTACGGCTCCTCTGCTTTGCCAGGGCAGGTGCCTTTCTGACTGGCTCACCTGGGCGCCTGGCGCAGTGCACACGCCTCTGTTGAATGAATGAGTGTCTGAGACGGAGGAATCCGAGACCATCACAATGAGAGAGAAGAAAGCCCTTGCAATAGCGGGTTGGGTGGTTAACTCCCCAAAGGCCTCTTTCCAGCTGGTACTCTGGGTTTCCCCAGTCCCTTGTCACCTGCAGAGATCACAGAGGCTGGGCTGCCAGGGTGGGTGACAGTGCCTGAGATGAGTACGTTGGCCACCAAAATTAAATCCCTCCATCCTCTGCCTCACCAGGAAGGTGGTTTCTGGACAGAGGCATGCGTGTCACTGAGAGATGCCAGCTCCCTTGTATATATGTATGTATGTCTGTATTTTTAATTTTTTATTACAGCTGACTTAACAATGCTTTGCCAGTTTCTGCTCTACAGCAAAGTGACCCAGTTATGAGTACATATACATTCTTTTTCTCACATTATCCAGCAGCGGGCTCCATCACAGTGATTGGATGTGGTCCCTTACGAGGCGGATTGCTGAGAATCCTAGAACAGCATCTTCCTTGACGCCCCACCCCCTCCTGCACACACACGTTGGCTTTACAGAGTCCTTCAGTACCGAGTGTGACAGCCCCCCCACCTCACTGATGCTGTGTGTCTGGCAAGGGGGGGTGGGGAGGGAAACCGAGGCACAGAACTGACTTCCTTGCAGAAATCTCCCTTCTCCCAAGCATGCTCTTTTTTTTTCCTTTTTCTTTTCTTTTTCTCCCCTCTCGCCACCATGGGCATCATTTTTCTTTTCTTTTGTAAAATAAGAAATTCAGAAATAATTTATGGTCAACACAAAAATATAAATCAACATAAAGATATTGATAATGTCACAATATGTCTAGCATCCACTTTTTTTATTAGAGTGTAGTTGATTGACAGTGGCTTTTTTTTTTCTTTTCTTTCTCCTCCATTTTTATTGGGCTCTTGGCTCTTTGCCCTTTGCTTTAAATATACCCTTGCTTTGCTGTTGTCAACATCCTCAGGTCCGTTATCACGGGGATCTCCAGTCACATGGGTAAGATGGAAACATTCATCTAAAAAAATGTAATTACATCTTCTAAAGTTTATTTTTATGTAAATTTCCGCTGCACAGCAAAATGACTCATTTGTACACATTTATACATCCTTTTTTAATATTTTTTTCCATTATGGTTTATCCCAGGAGACTGAATATAGTTTCTTGTGCTCTGTAGTAAGACATTGTTGTCCATTTTATAGCTAATAGTTTGCATCTGCTAACCCCAAACCCCCAGTCCCTCCCTCCCCCCTTCCCCTCCCCCTTGGCAACCGCGAGTCTTTGCTGTGACAGGCAATCATTCTTACCGTTAACACGCCATTGCCTCCGAACTGTGACATCTCCATAAGCAGAGGCAGAGCCCTTGGTTTGTTCACTAATCAAAAATTTATCAAGCACCTGTTATGTCTCAGCCTCCGTGCAAGGAGTTAGTGAAGCAGCTCTAACGAAAACAGCAGCCTCACCCGTCACCTGCTGGGACCCCTTCCTTTCTATCACCCTCGGGGCCCCTTTGAGCTGCTGGTACATCGTAGGTGTTCAGCTATTGCTGGAGGCATGGGTGAGGTGAGGTCAGATCTCGTTAGGTTCCTGATTACGTATAAGAGTGACCACAGCTGACAGGGCCATCAGACACAGTAGGCCCAGGGCCGAGGGATCACAGGACTTTCCAAGGCAAACGGAATGTTTTCACTTTTTAAAAAGTCATGGAGTTCCCACTGGGGCTGAGTGGGTTAAGAACCCGGCATAGTGCCTTAGAGGATGTGGGTTTGATCCCTGGCCTCGGTGGGTTAAGGATCCAACTTTGCTGCAGGCTGCAGTGTAGGTCGCAGATGCAGCTTGGATCCTGTGTTGTCATGGCTGTGGTGCAGGCCGGCAGGTACAGCTCTGATTCAGCCCCTAGCCCAGGAACTTCCATATGCCTCGGGGGCAGCTGTAAAAAATAAATAAATAAAGTAACAAGTCAGAACCACAGTGTATATAATCCATTCTAGATTATATTATCCTTCATGTCAATGCCATCATATAAATATAACCTATTAATCTGTTATTATCAGTATGTCATTAGATCTATTGTGTTCGGGGCCTGGGGCTCACCACAGTCCTAATTTGGCTCAGGCAACGATGATTGTTCCTTGGTTTCTGTTTTCTGATTACAGACATGGGAAAGCAGGACCCGGTGGATCCAGGTAACTGCCCCAACATGGACAGGTGCAAACATAGAACTTGACTCTATTTGGCCCCACGCTTTGTCAGAACTAAAGGCGCCTACACACAGAGCGTGCTGCACAAATATTTGTACGTGATTGAATTGCCGAGTGCAAAGGAACCGCTGTCTGAAATTATGACAAGTATTCTCTAAGGTTAACTACCTTGGGAAGGGTGAGAATTTACCAGAAAACAGTAGTTATTTAAAGGAAAGCACGTTTTATAGTTTGTTTTTTTTTTTAAATCCTATTCGATAGCTTCTACTATTTTGAGAATTAAAGTGGCAAACACCGCTGTGTCTGTGCTCTCCATTAAAATTAAATCGTTTTAAGCGATGATCTAATTTACTAAAACCCCGTGAAATAAATAGCAGCTTGGTAAGTGGTGCACAGGCGACGATGGGCTTTCAGTATGTGGCGCATTACATGGGTCTGCATGTGGACCCCACATGATTCCATGGGTCATTTCTTTTTTATTATTATGACAGTTGATTTACAGTACTGTGCCAGCTTCTGCTGTATGGCCAAGTGGTTCAGTCATACATACATGACATATATATACACACATTCTTTTTTATATTGTCTTTCATCACGGCCTCTCCCAAGAGACTGGACATGGTTCCGTGTGCTCTGCAGCAGGGGCCCGCTGCTCATCCGTTCTAAATGTAATTGTTTGCATCTACCAACCCCAGACTCCCAGTCCATCCCACCCCTCCCCCTCTCTTTGGCGACCACGAGTCTGTTCCCTATGTCCCACAGGTCATTTCTGCAAGAGGATGTATCTGTGGAAATGGGATTTTCATGCAAAGGCCTACAGGACTGCTTACTTAGGCACCACCCTCTTCATTGGTGAAAAGTCCCTTTCTTCCTCATCACCTGCTGTCAGATGCCTGGCTCCCCTCCAGAGTGTCCAGGCGCGATGGGAGATGGCAGGGAGCAGACGTGAGGTAGGCGCATCCTTTCCCAGAATGCCCTACGTTTGCCCCCTGCATCTTCAGTGTCCAGTGTGGCAGATGCTCAGTAAGCACGTTCCAAGGGAAGACGAGGCGGAGCAGCAGGGGATCCGGGCAGGAACCCAGATTGGGAGGAAGAAAACCTGGCTGGGCTAAGGCCAAGTTCTTCCACGGATGAACTTGGGCTAGTCATTCAGCCGCTTTGAGCCTGTTTCTTCCTGTCTTTTTTTTTTTTTTTAAGTTTTATTGAAGTACAGTTAATTTACAAGGTAGTGATAATTGCTGTTATAGAGCAAAGTGGCCCAGTCATACATAGACACACATCCATTCTCTCTCAGATTCTTTTCCCACATAGATGATCACGGAAGACTGGGTAGAGTTCTCTGTGCTTTACAGCAGGGCCCTGTTGGCCAGTCATTGCGTCTACTCAGTGTGCATATGACAGTCCCAAACCCCTAATCCATCCTTCTCACCCTCTCACCTGTCCCCTTTGTAACCACAAGTTTTTCAAAGTCTGTAAGTCTGTTTCTATTCTGCAAAGAAGTTTATCTGTATCCTTTTTTCTTTAGATTCCACTTATAGGTGATATCATATGATGTTTATCTTTCGCTTCCTAACTTCACTTAGTATGACAGTATCTAGGTCCAGCCATGTTGCTGCAGATGGCATTATTTCATTCTTTTTAATGGCTGAGTAATAGTCCATCGTCTGTATGTACCAAATCCTCTTTATCCATTCCTCTGTCGATGGGCATTTGGGTTGTTTCCCTGTCCCGCTGGGAGGAAGAAACGTGCTCACCATGTAAATCAGGAAATGTGGTTCCCCTTTAAGCACCCCTCTCCCCTCCTGTTCTCCGCCTCAGGGCTGGTGTGATGATGACACATAAATTACATTTATCTTCTTACGCAATTATATAAGCTCAAGGTATTGGACACTTCCTTGTGTTCAGCTCTGTGCTGGATATTTTTAATATGCTTTCTCTCAGCTCCCTGCTTGGACTCACATTATATAGTTGAGAAAACTAAGGCTCTAATAACTTCAGCAGATTGCTCAGTGTCAGACAGCTGGTTCCTGGTGGGGCTGGGGTTCGAGCCCAGGAGTGACTGTCTGACCCCTGCCTTCTGTCCACCTGGAATCATTTTTCACCTGCTCATCTCCTTTAATCCTCCAGTGAGTGTGGGGGCCATGTCTGTCACCCTCGGCAGCAAGCATTCAACACAGGTATCTCTCGAATCAATAACAATATTAATGTTTGCTCCTTTTTGGAGATGAGGAGCCTAAGCCATGCCTTGGCCATTTTTTAGACAATGGTGAGAACGCGTGAAGTGCTCATGAACAAATTACCCCCAACCCTACTCTCATGGAGTTTGCAGCTTTGCCAGAAAAAAAAAAATATTGAGAAAGTAAGTTCATGCAAGATAAGCATTATGAAAGAGTCATATACAGTTCTGCGGCCCTGTCTGGGGTTCTCAAGAATGTTGAGGTGATTGAGGGAGGGTTTCTCTGCAGGAGAGATTTTAAGTGGATTGTTCAGCTCGTAGGTAACAGGATGCAGGCCTCACTCATTGGTCTTTCCGCCCAAAGAACTCCTATTTAGCCTTCAAAACCCAATTCGGTCACTGTCTTTTGTGTGAAGCCTTCCTTGACCACCCCCAGGTACCTCTAAGCTACTAATTTGTCCTACGTTTGGACTTGGGGCGTGCTTCTGTTTTTTTTGCCCAAATGTAATAATTGTTTAAGGAATCTCTTTGCTCCACTTGAAAGCAGCCAGGAGGGCGCAGTTGCTCATCTCAATAATCGCAATTCAGTCGCTGCAAGGACCCAGGGCCTCGCCCATGAGGAAGCGGAGAGATGACAGACAGACTCGGGCGATAACCCGAGTTTTAAGCAGAAAAGGAACTGAGGACCCTAGGAACAAGCTGACAGTGTCCAGAGCTCTTTGCCACGTGGCTGCAGTTGTCCTCTTTGTGGCTGGCAGGTCAGCTCGTGGGGACGTCTGCATTAAGGGGAATCGCAGGGCCAAAGGCATGAAAATCTTCATCTGTTGCCTGTTGCAGGAAAAGAGAGACTTGGGCAGGTCCTGTCTCTGCGGCACGATGTCTGACACCCCCAGCCTGCCAGGGAACTAGTGAATAGCATCGTCTCTGTCACTCACTTGCTTAAGAAGTGGCAGTGGTAACCTTGCCCAGAGCAGGTGCGTGGCGGGGAGAAAGTGCGTGAGCTTTGGCGCCACACCCCTGCCTGCGCTAAGGCTGGATGCACGGACTTTGTATTTGGTCCTTTATTTTACAAACAGTCATTGCATTTCTCACATGCCCAGTGTGCCCAAGCCTGGGATTTAGGGAGAAGCAAGTTGTATGTGTTTCCTGTTGTCTAGGAAAAAGGGAGAGGAAACCCAAATTCTCAATAATCTTGCCATGCATGCAAAGAAACTTCTCTCATCGGGGCAGCTGACCTCCCCCGAGGCAGGCCCCATGTTGAGGACACCAGAAAGGAAGACACAACAAATGTGATGCTCAGAGCCAGCCAGAGGGGTGTGAACCCGGGGCCTCCTTGTGAATAACTTCCTCCAGCAATGACGCACGGCAACTGGCTGACTGGCTCTTTGGTGACACTGTTGCCCGTGTGAGTGTTGTGCTCACACACGTGAGTGCTCACACGGCATGTGGGGTAGGTGTGCCAGAAAGATGAAGCCGTTCCCACAAAGTAGGTATGTTCTGTTTGGAGCCCGATCAGCAGGGCCGTGCACACTCATTTCCCAGAGGCCCCTGCTTCTCTCTCTGGTCTAAGTTGTGAGCTGGCTCATAAAGAGCAGATGCTGCAGGCAGATGCTGGAGAGAATCCTGGGAACCAGAGGGTGATCGGGGCCTCTTACTGCCGTGCAGGTGGCGCTCGGCAAGCCTAGCTGCCCTCTCCCCTCCCTCTTTTCCCCAAAATCACCCCAGACTAAAGGTACACTTGCTAATGGAAAAAATAAAAATCATTATATACAAAAGAAATTGACAGAACACTGTAAACCAGCTATAATGGCAAAAATAAAAATCATTATAAAAAAAAGGGCACGCTTGCTTTTAAAAGGGAGAAAGGAAAATTCAGGTTGGCAGCGTAACAGCGGGCACAGGTGCCATGCACCCCCAGGAAGCTGGCCCAGGAGGCTCCTGTCAGGTCAGCCGTGTCGGCTGCAGGTCCGCCCACTGTCAAGCTTCCTGGCTTCTTAGCTCCCAGTGTGTTTGTTGCCATAGGCATAGACGTCAGAGGTCCAACAAACATGCCCTTCTTTGTGGTTACTGGCAGTAAACCATCCTGAACATGCTATCAGGCCACAGGCAGGGAGAGACTTCCTGGGGCTGCTCATGCAGTTGGGGACAGTACCGTGGCTATTAATCGGCAGTGCACGTAAGAATCTCCTGGGGAACCTTTTTTGTTTTGTTTTGTTTTGTTTTTAAGATTATGTAAATCTGAGCCTTAAGGCCAGAGATTCCGATTCAGCCCCAGCTAGAGTGAGATTTAGAGAGCAGTGTTTAAACAATCTCCCCAGGTGATTCTGGTGCGTCCTCTTTTTTTTTTTCCGTCACTTTTTAGGGCCACACCCGCAGCATATGGAAGTTCTCAGGCTAGGGGACGAATCAGACCTGCAGCTGCCGGCCTACACCACAGCCAGAGCAACGCAGGATCCGAGCCGCATCTACAACCTATAGCACAGCTCATGGCAACGCCAGATCCTTAAGCCACAGAGTGAGGGCAGGGGTCGAACCCGCATCTTCATGAATAGTAGTTGGGTTCTTTGTCTCTGAGTCACAGTGGGAGCTCCTCTGATGCAGCCTTCGCTAGAGGTCTCCTGGGATGAACCGAAAGGTATCGACTTTGGAGTGAGACACGCTTGGGTACAAACCCAGGATCACTCACTCTGGGCCTTGAGCTCGTCACGACTCTGAGCGTGGGGGTAACGCACACGTACAAGTGCTGAACTTGGAGGCAAGCTAGGTGGCCTGCCTCGCTCAGTGGGGATTTGTTTCATGTCTGTGAAGAAAGCAATCGGAGTTTTAACATGTATAATTCTGCATATTCTAATTAGACTTTGCTGATCACAGCATTTTTTTTTCCAACTCTCACCCTCTCCTCTGACCCTAGACTGGGTTGGGAGGGCCTTCTTGGGACCCTAAATATCCGCTTGCTGGTTCTTATCGTTGCAACTCTTTAATTTCATTGTCATTGCTTGTTTCCTGGCCAGTCTCTCACTAGACTGTGAGTTGCCAGATTGCAAGCTTTGGGGGCAGGAACTACGCTCACTGTGTAGTCCCAGCCCCACAGGTGCCCCCACAGTCAATGGCTGTGACCCTAGGTGAGCAGCCATTGTCACACGGCCCTTGATGCTTTGTCCTACTTAAGGCCCACCATAACCCTCTGACCTAAACATCACCACCTACAATTTGGACATGAGGAAACGAGGCTCGGGAAGGTGGACCCGCTTAGCTCAGGTCACACAAGTAGAAAGCTGCAGAGGGGAAGCCAGTATGGCAGATTCTGTCTAACACCTGTGGACGTGACCTTGGAAGCTGCGTAGGGAGGGACCTGGTCCCCAGTGTAAAGAATCTCAGGTTCTTGGCAGCAGCCTCCCACGTCGCCTCGCCCTGTCTATCCCGTTGCTTAACCCTCACCTGCGGCTTGTACAGAATGTTTCTTTCTCGTAAATGTGGCAGTAGCAGAAAGGCTCCCGAGTCTCCCTGTACTCGTAATTGCTCCACCTGAGGAAATAAAAACTGTAATTTGATCATAACTACTCATTGAGGAGTTAAAGACTTGGCCAGGGCTGTGGAAAAGAATCATTTTACGTTCTCTTGGGCATGCCCCGGACTTGGGGGTCAAGAAACCCATATTTAAATTGGACTCTGCCCTTTGCTAGCTTTTTGTCCTTGAGTGAGTCCGTGCTCCTTCTGAGACTCGGAGCCCCCTGGTCAGTCAAGTAACAATAATACGGATTCTTTTTTCTTCTTCAATGTATTAAGCAACTTGGCCACCTTGCTAGAGTCCTGTATCTGTTCATCTTTGTGGGGACTGTGGCGAGAAAAACACGTGTCGTTCCGCGGTCGTGGATGGGCAGGATACTGGTGGGGGGAGTTTGCAGAAATCCTGAGAAGAACCTGCCCCTGAAGGATGACAACGGGAAACGGGAAAGGAGTGTAAAGATTGGGAACCCTGTGGTCTTTGCCATTTATGATCTTAAACTCTTCTTTTGGTATTTCCTCAATCTCCGTCTCCGCTGTTTAACCAGTCTCGATGCCTTTTAGTATTTGAGCGCTAAGCTCTTTCTCCCTGAGTTGACTAGGGCTCTGGGATTCCTGGTATCTGGTGGACTTTTGTAAAATGACTGAAAGCAGGAAGTCAGCCCCATGACGAAAGCTGCCAGGGCAAGTTTCTAGGCTTCAAATTTCTAGGAAAACTGGATATTGTGATTTTTTTCCCCCAAATATCAGCCTGTTCTCCCCATCAGTGTCCTCTTCCTTGCTGAAAAATGAGCAGGACCAATGGAATATTCCAAAACTCTGTACTCTCCATCTCCAATGTTATGCATAATTGAATATATTTGATAGCTTCTATCATCTTGAAAAATCTCTTTTCAAATATTGAAATAATAAAAGATCCATCAAAGAACAGTGGTGTGATATTACCTCTGTTCCCATGGAGACCAAATCCCTAGTGCTCAGCTATGTGATTATTAATGGCATCTGCCCGTATAACGCAGAGTGAGTTAGCCTGGCGAGTAAGCATCTGATATTTATCATCGCCTGCAATGTGTTCAACTCATTTCAACTTATGTTTGTTGTTGATATGTTATAAGTGGTTTTATCTTCTAGTTTGGTTCAGTTTAATTTTTTGAAGGGCATATTGACAGTCTCTGGTAAGAGATTTCTTGGCTGTGTTGCTTAGAGTTGGGCTACAGTTTATTCTTGTGTGTGGGTATGTTTGGGGGAGGCAGGTCATTGAACAGGATCTCTGGAGCATAGACTCAGTAGCTGAGCACACTTTAGGAGGCAAGAAATGCAGTGCCCAGAAAAATGAAAGAAAGGTGGCTCTTTATTGAGCAATTGCTATGTGTTATAGGCTTTGCTCAGTTTGCAAACAGGATCTCTTCTGAGCATCCATGAACATTTCTCATTATAGGACCCATTCTGTAGATGAAGAAACTAAGGAGCTGAGAGGCTAAGTATTTTTCTTGAGTTGTTTGCACCCCAATCCTTACCCACCTCTATATAATTCTGAAATTGTTGCTCCCTTTTGTGTATTGCACTCAGTTGTGGTTCTGAGAAGAATCTAACGCTAGCCCCGTGGGTTGTTCTCGTAGTTAATATATTTAA
The DNA here is from genome assembly GCA_004024745.2 of Catagonus wagneri. NCBI lineage: Eukaryota > Metazoa > Chordata > Mammalia > Artiodactyla > Tayassuidae > Catagonus > Catagonus wagneri. The sequence goes on along the minus strand of PVHT020000230.1, from coordinate 30,188,720 downwards.
AGTGATCGGCACATATTTAATGTCGCATAAATGGTAGGTCTCTTCTATTTTCATTTTGCTTTTTCCATTTTTTCTATTTTTAGTGCAGCTATAATTAGAAGTAACAGAAGTGGAATTATTGCTATTTTTGCTCATGTGCACAAAGTGAGTTTAACTCAAGGACTGCATTGACCTGGACTCAGTTTTTGTTCCTCCCCAGAGTCTAATTGTTCATGGATTTAGTAGTAATCTCACTTGTCACGTTTCCATAAACACTACATTTGCACCTGCTGGAGTCTATCAATTGTACTTCCCGTGCAGGCGTGGAGGTGACATACGTCTTCCCCAGTAGTCTTGCTATCGTCTGGAAGAGGGAGATGACTGCTGTTATTCCCATCTGCAGCTGGAATTCTCTGATCTTGAAAGCCTGCCTAGGAAGAACCCTCGCGTTTCTTCTCTTCACCTGCCGGCTCTTTCCTAGTAACCATCTACTTCTTATGTTTTATGTCCATTCTATCCCCGTCACCCCGAAAGCTCTGAAGAAGGAACTGTGTCTTGCTTAGACGCTGCAGGAACCAGTTCCTCCTTAACTGTTGTTGTGTAAAGGACGGACGGGTGAACGATGAATAACTCATGAGGAAGTCCAGACGCAAGGCTCGTTTTTCACGTGTTATAGAGCAGGGTACTGGGATTCCGAAATCAATTCTTCCAGCACTTACGCGACAGGCTCTTTCAGTTCCATCATTTGGTTGTCTCGATTGGAGTACCTGGAGATACATATGATTCTAGCTATAAAGCACATTTTTAAGTTACTTACCCTTTCTTTATGTGTACATAGATCATGGATACATTTTCCACTCTTGACCTAAATGGACATCTTCTTCGAGCGCTCTAGAATGATGATTTTGTTGTTGTTGTTTTGCTTTTTAGGGCCGCACCTGCAGCATATGGACGCTCCCAGGCTAGGGGTCCAATCGGAGCTACAGCTGCTGGCCAACACCGCAGCCACAATAACGCAAGATCCGAGCTGCATCTGTAACCTACACCACAGCTCATGGCAACAGTGGATCCTTAACCTGCTGAACGAGGCCAGGGATTGAACCCACAACCTCGCGGCTACTAGTGGGATTCATTTCTGCTGTGCCACGATGGGAACTCCCAGGATGATGATTTTCATGGTGTTGTTGGGCACGACCAACACTTCCATGGATTATCTCATGTAACCCTTACAACAACTCCGAGGCTACCGTTATTTCAAGGATGCTGTGTGTCAGGACACGGAGGCACTGCAAGGTCATGTCATTTGCCGAAGGTCACAAGCTGAGAAGTAAAGAAGCTGGTGGCCTGTGTAACGGGGCCCGTGTGAGCTCTGCAGCCTTCTGGGTACGTGGTCTCATGCTTCGGCTTCCCCCCTTTATGAAATGGTTAGTATTGAGATGGCATGCTATTTAAGTGGCATTTCTTGGCCAGCCACTTGTATACTCAGTAACGAAACTATACTTTTTTTTTTTAAGTGAATGAGAAAGGCAGCACATCAGATTTTTTTCCCCCGTGCCATCTTTCAGGATCCAAAATGAATGTTAGTTGCTCAAGGAGGGTTTGCCTGGCCACCCAGACTGATGTGGACCGTCACTGATCTTTCTTTCCCCACTTCATGCAATGCCCGTCCCACTGGACGTGGCTGGTGCTTCCCCACTGAAAGCCCCATGGCAGACACACCTCCTTCACCCTATAAATTTCATCATTGGGTGAGTGTCTGGCACTCAGTAAATATATGTACGAATGTTTTTAGAAGTTATTCTGGAAAACCCTAGCCCTGAATTGATTAGATATGCCCTCTTTTGTTTAACGACTTCCTCCAGTAGTTGTAAATCTTGGTGGTGACTTCATAGAAAGTTTTATTATAGTCATTTATATTTTTATTGGCAACTCCCCGCCAGCACTCACACTGGACTTCCTATTCCAGGAGTGGACTTGACATTGAAACCCGCTTGGGATAAATTATGTCTTCAGACCTGCCTAGGTGTAGACCAGCTCCTTGTCCGCCGGCTTGTCCTAAAGAGGGGACATCACTTCCCACTTTCACGTGGTCGCTCCGCTATTAATTATTAGGACTGACTCTCATTCCTCATGACTTTTGCCATCGTTTCCGCCTCATTGGCTTCTGGGAGCAAAGAGAGTCTTATTCCGTATTGATCTCCGTCTCTTTCCCAAGAGAACTTTCGGTGAAAATGATGCCTGCTGGTGGCTGCCAGGATGTCTGCAGGCGGCTCCGGGGAACACTCAAACCTTGGCTCAGCCTTGCCTGTAGGCTCCGGGCCATCCGTGCGAGGGTAGGCACGGGGAGAGCGTGGGGAGCCCCTGAAAGCTTCCCGAGGTGCCTTAGTCACACTTTTTGAGAATCAGCTTTGAGGTACGGCGGCGTGGTCCCCGAGTTCCATGGTGCCTTCTGTCCGAAAGCCCGCGCCCCTTGTTGCGTTAGACTGTCCTAATTTTTCCGGGCTTTGTGAACCCCTTTCATACAAGGGAGACCTGAAGCCCTGAGAGTGGAACCTCACTCACCAAGGATTGTCCATTTGGGAAACTTTAGATGCTGAATTTAAGACTCTTAAATTCAGCGTTCTGTTTGCCACGTAACGATTGTCTTGGTGATCGTGGTAGTGAATGCATGGAGCTCTAAGGGGCATGGTTCCGCGGCTGATATTCAGCTCAGACCCCATACTTTCAGCGAGTTAACAGAATACTGGTAGCTAAAAGGTGTCGAGTCCTTGCTCTTCCCCACCCCGTCTTAAGCCTCTGCACACTATCTGATGAACTCTTGGCCAGCACCCCATGAAGAAGCTATTTATATTTCCCTCGCTTTACAGATAAGGAAGCTGAGGCTTGGGGAGGTAAGCAGCTGGCCCAAGGCTGGGTACAGTGTGCCTGAGGGTGCTGGGATTTCAGCCCAACTCAGCAAACTCGAGAGATTTAATCCTAACTCTTGCACTTCTTCAGCTGAGGTCTTCTTCCTAGAAGGCGATGCTTTTTGGGGTGAGTCACCAGAAACTTTTGGTCCCTTTTCTCTCACAACCACAGCAGTGACTGATTCCCTCAAGCTCCCTCAGTGTCCTGGGTTTGTGTCCCTCCCTCCCCCTCTTCTAGTGCCTGAGCAAATGCCCTTTTACCTGGAAAACGTCCAACTCCCCCTTATACTTCTTGTCTTCTGATCCTCTTCTCTCTGTGCCATCTCACCCGGGCTGCTTTGAGACGATGCACCTTGCGTTTATCATCATGACAAACAAGAGAGCCCATCATGCTGCCTTATCTCATAGATAACACCTGAATGCATCATCACATCCCCACATGTACGTTATGCGGGAATCATAATAATTTTCTTTGTTTCACTTTGGCAAAAGGTTTTCCTTTACATGAGCCCTCGCACATGTGTCTGGCCTTTTCATCCTCCTTTTTGAAAAAAATATGTGTCTTTTAAATTAAAGGGTACTTCTTACATAGCATTGTTATTGCCTGGCCCAAGAATGGTGCAGATACTGTGCTGTGTGTGTGTGTGCGTGTGCATTGCAGTAGCGTTTGTGTGTAAATTGATCACAGCACTTTCCAAGCTGCACTGAAACCATTCATCTGTGTTGAATGCTGCCTTATACACTGAACTGTGAGGGGCTTGAACTCAGAAATCATGTACCAATAATCATTTTATATTTCCTAATAGTATTTTGCTCAGTGCCCAGCCCAGAAACAACGCCCGTGCAGGATTCTTGAAGAAATGTATGTATGTACGATTGACTTGGGCGCCGTGCTAAACATTTCGTGGATGTGTAGGCTACTTCGCTGTAAGACTGGGCTGTTGGTCATGATGCCAACCAGAATTCAGGTCAAAACCACGCGAAATTCTTCTTGAAAGAAGTTTCTCTTACTTTGGTGTAGAAGTATTAGTAACAGTAACATTTGAGTAAAGGAAGTGTTAGAGCAGTTTCCAACACGAGAAGAACTCCCGTTTACTGGGGTCTCTGTTGAGACACAGTGAGGGGCTGTACTTGGGCATCTGTGATGTGGACTGGAGAAGGTGAAGGCGTATAGATGCACGCAGGCTGGGATGAGAGGCTGGTTTTCGGGACAGATCAGGCTGGTATTGGGGAAAAGTCAAGGCAAGGAGAAACCGCGGGGAGAAGGGCCAGGCTTTGGTCTCTGGATTCGAGCAGCTTTCATAACGAACCCACGAGGTCCACCCACATGTCAGGCTGAGAGCAGACTTCCAGCCACAAGTCTGCAGGGCTGACGAGGTGCTTGTACCCATCAAGCCCTCCTCTTCTGTGTGTGCCCACCTGGTACCCACCTCTAAGCGGGTTCCAGCCCCGTGGGGCTTGTGGCTGTCCCTCCGCTCCTCAGCGAGCTCATCGAGCCTCCTGTCTTTGTCCCCCCACGCCTTTTCACTTCCTGCAGCCACCCTCCTCTTGCTTAAACCACACACTGCGATTTGCAAGGGAGACAAACCGCCTTTGATAGCTGATCCCAAACAGGCTAAAATCCTATTCCCCGGTGATGCTTCTGCCAGAGCACAGAGCCACCTCTCAGAGAATCAAAGGCAATCAAGTAAAACCAAAAAGGAATGACATCAAATCGCAAGCAACGCACAGAATGTAACCAGCCTCTCCCTTCATTCCACCTGCCTGCCTCCTGTAACCCTCGGGTGTGACCTGGTCATGTGGAAAAAGGAGATGACATTGTATTAACCCTAAAATGTTATTAATAAAAAGAATACAATTAACTGTAATAATAACTATTATTATTCATCATCTCTACTATTTATGGAGCAGCCGTATGGTACACTAAATATCTACCAGGCATTTGATTTATTATGTAACTGAAATCTGTCATCAATCTTATATCTCTTTCCCAAATTGTTTTTAGTAGTAGGTTCAGTGATTATCCATGTAGAGTGGAGCCCTGATGTTACGATCTGCAGAGTTTAAACTTCAGGTTGACCCTGACAACGGAGGGCGTGTTCGTTTCCGTCGGCATGTGATCTCTTGTGTTTTTAAAATAGCACACACAGTGACTGGTAATTTTTAAAGAACCGTCTGTGCATTTGATTGAATCGAAGAATAGTGATTTTATTTAAGTCAGAGCCTTCCTTCAAACTAGACTTTAACAATAAAGACGTTCATCAGAAAGGTGTTTGGGGTTTTAAGACGATCTGACAACTAAATTGCTTGTTCAGTTTGAGTTGTGTAATGTTGTTCTCAATTAGATTAAATATTAAGAATCCAGTTTGCCAACTGCTCACAAAATTGCAGAACATTGGGCCCAGTTTGGGGAATTGCTTTTAATAAAGAACAAATGGAAGTAGAATACTAGAAAATGAAGGTGTCAAAGCTATAAATGTTTTAATACAGAGAGTCAGCACTTTCCAGCAGGGGATGTTTAAGTATTTTCTGCATTGTGATGATGGATTGACTCCAGTCACCTTAATTACAGAATTCACTGTCTGCAGAGTCCCTGTTGTAGACACAATTTTCAAATGGCCCATTCATATCATTGGAAGGCTCTGTCTAGCATACTGAAAGTCCAAATCACCTGTAATTGGAAGCCTGCGGGGAAAAGGGATTCTGGTTCCCTTTACCTTCTCTTTCTTATGCCTTGATCTCTCTAGCTCAGGGAAAAGAAAGGTATTGTCTGCATTGTGTGGTTGCCAGTGCAATGGCAAACAACCTCATTCTCCCGGCGGGGCCCTCTGACTTGTCCTCCCTTTGCACGCTGGTTCTATTGTCTCTCCTCCCAAACCTGTAAGGTGGCTTGCACACCCCTCTTCTGTGTCCCCGTAGTCCAAATGCCTGTTCTTTTGTCATTCTTTGCCACCTACTCTTCTAAGTACCCTGCTTCCATTTCCTGTCTTAGTTGCTCCCCACTGCCTTTTTGGGAGGGAATTGCTCTTACTGTTCTTATTTTACAGATGAGATGATAATCACAAATTTAGACCAGGCTACCTGTCACGTGGAAGGTGCTCACTGTCTTCAGTGGAGTACTAGCAAATAATAAGCAGCCTATAACTGCAGATCGGCAACAAGTCAAATGCCCCAGCCTCGATTAAGAAGTGTTGCAGTGCAGTATCCATGCTGTCACTTTAGTGGCCTTACATTTGACGGCTTGGTCTTGAGCCCAAGGCAAATGCAGCGACTAAAACTGCACAGCAATATTTGATCGCAGCTTGATCATGGAAACCATCCCAATTTTCCTTAAAAATGTGTTCATGTTATTATTAGTCTAATAATTTTGGTAATTGTTAATAGAAAACTCTCAATTCCTGACACGTTGAGAGATCTGCCACTCTCTTTATTCATAAAATGAGGATAATAATGACACATACTTTATAGGGTTCACTTAAAAGCTCTAGATATACTATGATTTATTATGCAGATGCCTTTTTTTGGTTTCTAGGATTGCCATGATCATTCCAATAAAAGGCAGATGTGCTGTGAGCTGTTCATTTTAAGTGAACATTCTAATATGACAGTATTGATGCTGAGGTCTCCCATTTGCCTTAATAATCGCTCAGAGCAGCCTGGTCTGTTTTTGGCAGGTGCCAAGAGAGAGTCAGGGTTTGCTCTGGGGAGGCAGGACTTGTTGGTGGGTAGGAGTGTGGGCTCCGGGGTAAGGGACACAGACCTCATTCAAGGCATAGCCATGCCCCGTACCCCCATCTGACATCGATACACAGTCATCTGCACTCTTCACCTGAGAAATGATTCCAGGTGCTCTGGGTGTCTCAGATAAGGTTTATTAGGAGCCACATGGATGCTTGGGGTTTGCTCTCAGAACACAGAGTCTGTTTTCAGTGGTGATAGGCTCTAGTCTACTTTCCAGGTTCCCTACAGAATGAGCTATGTAGAAAACCCACCAGAAGTTCTAGGGTGAGAGACAAGGACCAAGTTCACACAAGAGAGTCCAGAACTCAAAACGGGAGAGTCATTATAGTTGCTGACTCTGTGCCTGTTCCAGCACGGGCTGAAGGAACTTAATACCTTTCACAATTGAAGTCACAAAAGCATAGAATTTTACGTCTTTAAGAGCCCGTAGTGAACCCCCCCAGCTTCCAAAGCAGACACACTTACCACGGTGACAGTATCCCAAGGCGCTGAGACTGACAGACCACTTACTCCCCAGATACGTCTGAGTTTATGATCTTGAATCTGGCCTCTTGGGGATGGAAGTATTCGTCGCTTGACCCCTCACACACCGCGTAATTAATCCGGTGTATCTGATGGCCACCTCACCGTACGCCTGCTGTTTTCACTATCCCCGTTATCACTGTTGTGCCCTCCGTTGAGAAGACGTCACTTCTGGGGAAGGCAGAACAGCTCCCTGTGGGATAACAGGATAAGGCGTTGCTGGGATCCTGGACTTGCCTCTTAGTAATTATGGGACCGAGGGCATTTACCTAATGTCGCCGGGACCATTCCAATTTACTTTTGTAAACTGGACAAAATGATTTCAACTTCCCTGCATGTCTGCAGGGCCAGAGGCAATGACTGTTGAGAAGCCAGAGTCATGGGAGAGGGGCCCTAATGCAACTCCCCATCCCCTACTGATGGGCACACTGGCACACGTTTTGTCCATTTCTTATGCCTCTCTGTGTGCCTGGAAATTGGTTTTTGATCAAGACGTTAGGACTGGCCCTCCGAGACCAGACTCCGGGCTGTCTGTCTAGTATCACCTCCTGCTTCTCTCTCATGGATTCACTTACCTTTGCAACATACTACTGATTATATGTCCCCTGCACTTGATCAGTCTGTTCACTCAGCATCTTCTTGGCAGTTTCTGGGCACCCCTCTCCCTCCAGCCTTCTCTACCTGCCTAGTCCTTCAAGATTCAGCTGCATCACCATCTCCTCCACGAAGGCTTCCCTACCTGCACCTTTCCGCACACTCATAGCATCCTAAGGTTTCTTCTGGCATGATACTTAGCAAATGGCACTGCAGTTCTGCATTCGTGAGTCTGGTTCCTCTAACTGAGAGTGTTTTCTTCCAGGTGGGGGCAGTGCAGGTTACCGTCTGGAGCTCAAGTGTTCAGCACGGTTGTGGGCACAGGGGAACCATCAAATATAGAGTAACTAAGATCATGATGATAAATGGAATTGGGGGGACTCTACTCGTGTGCTGAAGAGTATAGAGAAACCCAGTGGGACCACCAATCATAATAGTTCTCACGTAAAAATATAGTTCTCTGATTTCAAACAGATCGATGGCAACGGTATATATGTTCGCTCAAATTACCTCATAGGCATTAAGGTAACTTAGAAGAAGGTTATGAATCATTCAGAGTCAATATGCCAACTTATCTAATTACTGATGCGTTATGACTTCTTAAAGGTTTAAATACGTCAGACTCTCTTGGTAATGTAGGAATTGATCAATTTGCTAAAGAAAATACCGTCACTTAAGTGCATTAGTGGAAGGATTCGTGGGATCCTTACTGATAATAAAGACGATGGACTATGTGTCGTGCTTTACGAAGAGCAAAGAGCATGTCCCCTTTATCCTCATTTTTGTGCAATAAAGACAATTGAGTCACTGGCCAAGGCGCTGAAGCTGGTGAGCTCTAAAAGCGGGACTTAACCCCTTGACCCCAGGTCATTCCTGCAATTCCAGGTTCACTGAATGTTCATGGAAGCTGCCGCTTTGTGCCACAAAATGCAAGTAACAAAACACCTTCCTGTCATTTTGGAGCAATCTGAGTCAAAAAGTATCTTTTAGGCGTTCTCCGGTGACATATCAGGTTAAGCCTCTGGCACAGCTGTGGCTTGCGTTGCTGCTCTGTCTCGGGTTCAGTCCCTGGCCCAGGAACCACTGCATGCCGTGGGCTTGGCCAAAATAAGTACATAAGTAAATAAATAAACAAACAAACAAAACAGGCTTGTGAACAGAGAGGAGTCGGGAATGAAAACAATGAACAAGGACTTGCTGAGGTCTGATTTTCAGCCACACAATTCGTCCCTGTCTTCTGGACCACAGTAGATCCGTTCAGCAGTCATGGGGCATTAGCTTAACTCAGTGATTCTGAAAAGCTATTTATTTATTTAACCAAGGATTTTTTTTTTTTCCAAACGAATGCCTGTGCAGAACCTATCATAAAACTCCTGTAAACAGAAAAGCTCCAGTGAAGTGGGGAGCTCACCCGGCCTTGCCCCTTTACTGCTGCTTCTGGCATTTCCATGGCTTCTCAAAGTAGTGATTGAAATCCACTGGCCTGTTCTAACCCCCCACCCAACACTGACCAGCTCTCCTTGTTTGCTCCCTTTAGTCCCGAGCACCCCGGGTGGTTTGACACAGGGTGCCACTAATGTCAGTGACTTCATCAAAGGAGATTGAATCTGCTGGTTGTGGAGGGGAGCTGATGCACAAGGCCCTCTGCTCCCTGAGTGCTGAGCCGGTTGGCATCTATGACCAAATAATAAGAAAAACTGGAGCTCAAACTGGGATGTGAGAATGTTTGGTTTTCATCTTTGATCAAGGGGGTTCCTGGATGCTAAACTCCAGAATTAACTAGTTGGTTAGGTACAGCTTTGCTAGACAAAGGCAGGACTCCCTTGCAAACCACCTCATCTACCAGGTTCCCCCAGGGCTGAGGGTGCTGGAGATAAATGCCTCTGAGGGAGAGCTTGCTAACTGAGCGAGGAAGAGGGGGAAGAACCTGGTTTCTTATCTGAAACTCACCTTTTGCCCAGTAAACGGGCAGAGGGGAGCCAGGTGCATGATGCTAGCGGATGACCTTCACGTTGAAAACACATCAAGAGTAGAGAAGCAACGTTCTCACCCACAGCATGTGCCTTCCAAGAACTCCAAGCCCTGGGCTGCCCCGCATGGGACAGATGCAACGAACTCACCCACGACAGCCCTTTGCAGGGCAGCTCTTCATCTTGACCTTGACCCTTCATTTTTCTAATATCACTTCAGTCAGCCGCACGGATGGATCGCTCCCTGTGTGAAATAGCTGGAAATGGAAGATGAATAATATTGTTTCTGATTCCGAGAAGAGGTGGGGGTACAACACATGCACAGAGGGAGAGAAACGCAAAACCAAGTTGACATCTTTTACGGCTGGAGCCAGGTAGATCCCCTCTGTGGTCACTCAGTCGTCATGGTCCTTTGATCCTGGAGCCATAGCTGGGGGCGGCCTACCCCTCCACGTGGCATGGAGCGGATGCCTGGGCGGGAATCTGACCTAGACCTGGGACAGCCACACCCCCCCACCGCAACCCCACGCCTCCCCCTCTGTCCAAGCCTGACGACCCCCTCTCTTTTCCTCTTGCTTAAGGAAACTGTGGGGCGTCAGCAAGAGGCTGATCAGAGCGAAGCCGAATGAGGTTGGAGTCATAGGAAGCCATCTGTGTTGTCTCTATTTGAACCATTTCTGGTGAGACATACTTGTGGCTCATCTCACAGCTAGTCACCGCAACCCAGCGTTCACGCACGACATTTGGGAACCGCTGGCTAAGGTCGCAGCAGCGTGCAGCTGACAATGAAAACGCCAGAAAGTTAAGATTGTTTTCCTCCAATCACAGCTGGTTAGTTACAAGGCTAAGGCTAGCCCAGCTGGCTTTGGGTTTCCTCTGTGACTGACAGCGCTGGTTTCCTTTTTCAACCTAGGCTTTAACATGGGTTAGAAACTTAACCCTTCCTGGGTGTGTGAGCCAGGCTATTGAAACTTCCTGAAGCTCAATTCGAAGATTTAAGTTCAGCATTAAGACTAGGAGTGTGTGGTTTCCAGTGCCAGACCTCCAAACGAGTTATTTACTGCTCAGGGGTTCCTGTTCCCAGGCTATAAAATGGATGTAAATAATTGTGCTTATTTCGTAGGGTTGGCATAAGGATTAAATAACTAATACATATAAAACACTTAAACTATGCATGGCTTCTATCAGAACCAAATAATAAATGCTAGCTGTTTACTAATGCTGTTGTAGGTATTATTATTTTCCTATCAGTTAGAAAGAATAATAGCCATGAGAAACTCACTGAAACACTAAGAAGAAGAGTTCAGGGGCCAAAAAAATAGTACCAGGCGCACAGCAGGCATACCGTGAACAGCAGCTACAATTGATAGAACTCTAGATTTAGAGGTCTGATTGAGGTTGCATTCTTTTTTCAAATAAACATAATCAGGCTATTATGAACTGATTCCATTTAGGCATCCTCCCATAAATGCAGCACAGAAGATTTACTGATCCTTCTGTACAAAAATGTCTTTTGCTTTTATAGGCACGTTCAGATTCCATGGGAAGTTACCAGTGTTTGCCAAATCAAGATCAGATCGTATACACATTGCATATGAAATATAAATTTGTATAGGGCACGACTATCTATAGCACGATTATTATGGCAACCCAGCAAATTCAAATCCCCAAATTGTGCTAAAGCCCCACAGTTCTGAAGCAGGGAAGAGAGGGTCATTTAAACCTTGGGTCCAGCACTACACTCACCGAGGCCCTGTCGTGATGCTGCCGAGACCTTCTGGGGGTGCTGCGACTCACGCATTCATCCATCGTTTCTGCATGCGTCGAATCCTGTGTGCAGGTGCTTCAAGTCCAAAGACAAGCAGCACCCCGTTTCTAGACTCCAGGGAGGCCTTTACAGAAGCAGGTGTAGAGTCCTGAGTATGTGTGAGGGGTCTGAGAGGCAGGGGTCATTGGGGAAGTTTCGCAGAGGCATGGACGCTGGATCAGGTTCTTGGTGGCGAGTTCCAGACAGCCAGGGGACAGGCCCTTGAAAGAAAGAAAAACAAGCAGTGAGCTCTGGAGTGAACCAAGAGGCAACAGCTGAGCCTGGAGATGTGATCAGGGCTCACGGCCTTGAATGCCACACTAAGGAATATGAACTTGATCGTGTGGACAGTGGGAAGGCTGTAAACCCATTTGTAAATACGAGTGCTACACATGAAAGGTAAGACTCGGACAGTGAGACCCATTATTTTTTTGGCTGAGCCCGTGGCATGTGGAACTTCCTGCACCAGGGATCGAACCAGTGCCACAGCAGCAACCCCAAGCTACTGCAGTGACAACACCGGATTCCTAGCCC
>PVHT020000230.1:30136184-30175667 GCA_004024745.2 Catagonus wagneri | reverse complement strand
CGTTTCACAAGGACTTCATGTAAACCGGGCACTGTACTAAACCCTTTATAGTTATCCACAGTTTCCGTGTTAGGAAACTGACATTTCAGATGCCAAGGGGCCAGCTTAGTCGTGCTGATGGTCCACAGCAAGGAATTAGACCCCTTGGACTCCAGAGTCCGTGTTCTAACCAACCTTCACCCATGTTCAGGTTTCTAAGTGGAGCACCTTTGAGGTCTGATCTGCATAATCCATAGACGTGTTTGCAGAGTCCATCAGCGGGGGTGTCCTCATTTTATAAGAAAAAGCTCCTTTCGGCGTACGCTGGCATGGCACCGAGGCATCACATAAGTCTGTGTGAATGCTGACTGGTCTTGTTTAATCCTTAGCAGAAACCCTAAAAAGGCGTGTTTTGCGTTAGCCCCTTCCTCACACGTTGCGCGGTTGGCGTTGGGGGGTGAGCCCCGGCCGGGAGGCGTCCCCTGTGAGTCCGCACACAGCCTGACGTTCTGCTCACCCCGCGTGGAGCCTGCTGTATCAGTTGGGGTTTCCATTCCAGACTTTTGAAAAGGAGGGCTTCTGAAGTGTGCTGGGGAGACTGTGTGAGGCTTTTCAGCCCATTTCATGCAGTTTTCATGTTGGCTCCGCAGGCCTGGAGGGCCGGCTAAGGGGGTTTTCTGCGGCACATCATTCACTTTCAAAAAGTCGTGCTGCTGCGTATTTACGGAAAAGAGCGTTTGTTTTGTTTATAATAATCCCCAGCCACATTTTTTTAAGGACTTTTCTTTGGATTAACATTTTGACTTCATATTATCTTAATAAGCATAATCAAATCAGCCTTATGAAGGGTCCCCGGCATTTTCTTTATGTCTCTCTTGAAAAATCCATGTGATGTATGAGTGTCCAGTCTTAAAGGTAAAACTTCATAGCAAACTTTTTTGATCCCTTGACACCCTCGGGATGGGTCCCGGAGCACCTTCAAAGGGAGGCGTTGGTGATAAGAAAATGCAGTTGTGAGCAGGTAGTAGGACCGGAAAATGGAAGGTTTAGGGCTGTTTGAAGCAAACAGGTTGAGGACGCATAGCTTTTGGATGCTGTGCCTTTGTTAATCCCTGCCTGCTTTCATTTCTGCTTAGTCACGGCTACTGCAGGGCTTAAATTAATGCCTCTGTCAGAGTAAGCGGGCCTAGTGCAGCAGCTGCCCTCTGCCAGGCACGGTTTCCAGAGGCACGTGGCAGATCAGAAAGCACTGCCTTCATTTAGCCCCCAGCTTGAGAAGCCTTCCTTCTGCGGACAAGGCAGAGTGACCTTGTACAACTCACTAGATCTTTGATCTATGAAGTGGGCACTGGAGCTCCTATCTTTGGTCTGATAAAGAACTTCAAGGCATAAATGATGCAAGTAAGTAATGGAGAAATGTCCAGAGCATTTTCCAACATGAGTGTCTATATGTGTTTTTAGTCCTAAACACATATGGGAGTATTGCAGACGGATGTACAAGAAATTATTGGATGCTGGGGAAGAGGGCATTCTGTATCGTGTTTCCCTTGGTAATACTGAGATTTTTGTCTTACCTCTAGTCTGTTTTGAAAATCACAATTAGAGTATCTGCCTTAAAAGGTGCCTGCCAAGTCAAATGAGATTATCTAGTAGAATGGGAATATCACAAATGGCAGGTTCCGTCCGGCTTCACACACCCCCTGCTTTGCACAAGCTCTGCTGGTCTTTTGACAACGGTGCTGACTCTTGGTTTGACTATAACAGGAAAGACGAGAAATGGGAATATATAGATTATTCTGCCTGGTGATCACAGATGTCCTAGCCGAATGGATTTTCAGCTTATGAAATGGAAAAGTCTTTTGATGCCAACGCTTGTCAAATATCTCCCCTAAAGTCAAATCGGAAGGGACCTCAGAAGGCAAAGCCAGGTTTATTAGAGGCTCTGGGGGAGCGAAGGGACTTGCTGAGTTTTTCTCCAGGGAATTCTGCGGTGCTCGGCTTCCATCTTCAGGCCTGAATCACTCATCCTTCCCACTGCTGAGGATGTTGGTGGCCAGCCGCGTACCACCAAGTCCCTCTCTGGGGACTGGCCTGTCTGAGAAAGCTGCCGACCCAGGGAGCACCTGCTCGCTGAGGAAACCGCACCCAGTAATGGTCAGTGCCTGGGTACGAACCCGGCTCCTGTCTCAAGGCCAGACAGCTGTGCAGGTTCAGAGGTGCCCTGGGGGTCGATTGAGGTCTCTGCGTGGCTGAGGGACAGTGCTGGGTGGCCCCGCCCCCTGCCCCATCTCACTCTCCCAGGGCGTTGCTCCTGCGAGCCCACGCCACGAACTTCCTGCAGGCCAGCCTGTGCCTTGCAGTCTTTTTCTCGGGGACGGAATCAGAGAGCATCTCAGAGCTAGCTGGCGGCAGGCCTGAGACCTCCATCCAGGTGTCCTAACTCGTACCCTCTTGCCTCACGTGACCCAGTTGTCACGCTGCAGCCATTAGAGTGAGTCGAATTACACCCATCGTTGACTGTCTCCACGGCACCGCTGGGAGCACGGCTGAAGTTCACTGGCCGTTGACTCCGCCGGCCCTGTCCCGCCCGCGCTGGGCCAGCCCTGCCCTCTCGGCTGGCAGCGAGAACCAAAGGAACCAAACAAGGAAGGAGGCTGCCACATCAGCAGCTACGCAAGTCAGCTCACGGTCGCCAAGAGGGTGGAATTCCATCAACGCGCCACCTGGAGTTCCTTCCGGCGGGATGGACCAGGAAGCGCGGGGTCAGGAAAAGACATTTGTGGCCTCCCCTCAAGCCACACGAGTGGCGGCTGGACAGGCAGTTCCTACGGCCGCAGGACTCTCCAGCTCACCGCTCGGGGCCTCCCTTTTTCTGCCCCGGTCTGGCCCTGGGAGACTTCTTCCTCTGTTCTCGAAACGGATCCTTCCTGCAGTTCACACCAAGTCACGCTTCTCTACTGGGGTTGCGAGAAAGAACGGTCCTGGTCCTTCTTTTCCATCACGGCTGGACCATCAAGTAAACTGTGGACTTTAGCGTCTTCTCCTCATCAGGGAAGTCCCGTCTGCGTAATTCTGCTGGCGCGATGTGTCCTGCGGCAGAAACCCCAGCAGAATGTGACCCCGTGCGATCACAGCCACAGCCTCTTACAAACTCACTGACACCACGGATTATTTCCACATCCACCTTCTTCCTACTTTATAGCAAAGCATTTTTCTCCTTCTCAGCACTGCGTGCTACTCATCCACCAATACAAGGCTCTTTCTAAATTCCCTGTTTCCCTGTGAAAAAGAGACGCCCTCTGTCTGTCCCATGGCCTCTTCTTGCAGGGGCAAGAGAAGAGGCTTGAAGTGGGTGACTTTTCCCTTTTCCCAGAACTGAGAGGTCACTGCCCTCATCGTTGCGATTTTCATCATCACCATCATCTATTATTATTATTATTATTATTACTATTTTGCCACTGTTATTACTTTAAGATGAACACAGTAAGACAGAGGTTTGGCCGATTTCGATGGTTTTTCCATACAGCTGGACGGGGACAAGATTCAAATTCTCTCTTTTATTGGGATCTTGCAGGGTTTCCCAGTTTTTGTCGGGACCAGGCCACATGGGTCAGCCCTCACTTCTGTTCCTGTTTCGCCCGGCAGGGGAGCTTCTACGCGCCTTCCGAGAACTGCATGCAGCACGCGTACAAGTGGCACCGGGAGCTGTGCTTCCTGCTCTTACACGCCTACCGGGGGCTCCGCGCCTACTTTGTCACCATCATGAGGGACGTGCCGGAGCTGCCACACATGGAGCTGGGTAAGGGGCCGGGCACCGGGGGGGAAACCCATCCCAGCCGCCCACCACCTCCCTTTGGGGCTGGGGCGCCAGAGGTGTCTGCAGATGTGCAAGCACCGTTTCGGGGAGGGGTTTTTGTATTCTGTGTCATTCTAGCAGGAGACAGCCTTGGAGATGCAAATGCAGGCAGGAGAGACCTCGCCATCCCGAGTGGGCTGCGTGGACTCATTCATTCATCCACCAAGCGTTTCTCACACCTCCCACCCACCCGATGCTGTTGGGACATAATGTTAAGTTGCTTTCTAAGGGAAAGTGCCTGTTTATAGCTTTTTCTTCCTTAGGCTGTAGTTACGAGGTTGCAACTTACAGGAGTATAAAGCAATCCTGAGAAATACCTACATATGTCTTTCTTCATCTAGATGATTACAGAAAGCTCTCGGTGGTCATCATAGTCGGTCTCCTGCGGGGATTGCTTCTTGTACATCAGGCATCACGATCGTTGGGCCTGAATCCCTCGTGATTGACAGGGAGCGGACTGCGGCTCGGAAGGATGAAGTGCCTGCTCAGGGTCACCCAGCGGTGTGTGGCCAGTCAAGTGAGGGGCACAGAAATCCTTCAGTGACCTGGGTGCAGGGTCCTCTGTATCGCGTCACTCTAGTTCACAGCAGGCCGTGGGTTGTGGTTCTGCTCTAAGTCCTCTAACGAGGCCCTTTGCCTCCAGAGCAGAGGCCGGGTCCTTAACCTGGTAGTGAGGTTAACTGTGCCCCTGGGGGCCTCAGCTTCGGAAGCCTTGCTACAGAGATGGTCCCGGCCTCGGCGATGTTGATGGCCTTGTACGCTGTCTGGGATTACACCGAACGCACTACAGAGCAGTCATTCATTTGCTTGTTTTTCTTCCCCATTAGACCAGGGTTCTTTGAGAGAAGCCCCCGACCCCTCACACACAGTGCTTGGTGTGTAGGATGGGGCGGGTGCAGCAGGTTCTCGTTGCATTGATTTTTTTTTTTTTTTAGGGCCACACCGGAGGCATATGGAAGTTTCCAGGCTAGGGATCTAATCGGAGGTGCAGCTCCAGCCTATGCCACAGTCACAGCAGCACCAGATCCGAGCATATCTGTGACCTACATCACAGCTCACGCAACACCAGATCCTTAACCCAGTGTGCGGGGCCGGGGCTCAAACCCACACCCTCAGGGATGCTAGTCGGGTTTGTTACTGCAGAGCCACAAAGGGAACTCTGTTGCATTGATTTCTGGTGGCATCTAGCCCTCTGGCTTTATCAGCTCTAAAGGCCACTTTGAATCACGTGTTCTTGGGGCTGACATTTTTCAGTGACCTCACAGGACACCTGCACCTTCAGAGCCAGAGCAACTCCGAGGAGAATGGAGACACTGTCCTAGCAGTTGCCTTTTTGCTTCAACTTTTTTCTTAACCCAAAGGAACCAAATTTATCTGTTCATTCACTCACTGTATTTTTACTGCGCACCTCTGCGCCAGGCATCATGCCAGATACCATGATTGGTGACAAAAATTCATTATGCCTCATGGGGCTCTCAGACCTGAGGACAGCTGCTAGGTGGGCAGGTGTGTGCTCATCCGTGAGGACCGATCACAGGGAGCTGAAGGTTAGTTCCCACCCACCTTGGCAATGATGCTTTAATTAAAACCCACAGAAGTTCCTCAAAAAACTAAAAATAGAGTTACCATATTATCCAGCAATCTCATTCCTGGGCATGTATCTGGACAAAGCTATCATTCAAAAAGATACATGCCACCTATAATTGTAACAAAATTCATTAAGCAATGGGAAAAAAAATTCAAGTAGAGCGAACATAAATACATTTAAGTACATTGTTGAAAACAGTATACGTCTATAGCCAATCTAAGTTAAAATAACCTTTAAAGTTAAAAAAAAACAAGATACATGTGTGAGATGGAATAGTTCACAGCAGCATGGTTCGCAATAGCCAAGACATTGAAACAACCCAAATGTCCATCGACAGAAGAATGGGTAAAGAAGACGTGGTCCATGTATACAATGGAATATTACTCAGCCATGAAAAAGAATGAAATAATGCCATTTCTAGCAACATAGATGGACCCAAAGTTATTCTAAGTGAAGTAAGTAGAAGACAAATAGCATGCGATACCACTTAATATGTAGGATCTAAAATACATCGCAAATGAGTCTATCCATGAAACAGAAACAGACTCATGGGCATAGAGAACAGACTTGTAGTTGCTGGAGCCGGGAGGGGGGAGCGGGATGCACTGAGAGTTTGGGATGAGCAAATATAAGCTATTATAAAGACAGTGGATAACTCATGAAGTCCTACTGTCTAGCACAGGGGGCTATATATTCACTATCCTGTGCTAAACCATAGTGGGAAAGAGTATAATAAAGAATATATGTGTGTAGAGCTGAGTCTTTTGTGCAGCAGAGATTAACACAGTGTTCTAAATTAACTATACTTGAATAATTAAAAAAAAATCCTGGGGGGGGGCGGAAACTTGCTGTGGTCTGGTGCAAGGACTGACCACAGCCTCGTGGAACGAGGGAGGAGTTCAAACATCGGGCAGCACGTGAACGTGAACCCACAGATGTTCAGAGTCCACCCAGTTCCGGCTGATGGGATGGGAGCCACCTTGCTGCCAGTGTGATAATCACGGACATTAGCGTTTGTGGCGCTGGGCGCTAGGCTTAATTCTGTGCCTCCACTTCCCCAGACTTCTGAATGTTCATCTGCGTGGAGGAGACACAAACGCATGTCCCACGTGCGTCACACAGACGTGTGTGGCCGCACACGCGCGTGCACGTACCTGCAAAAGGACGTCACGATTGGAGCGCCTTGGGCCACGCAGCGTGCGGCTCGAACCAGAGGATCGTCTGTTTCTCAGAAATGCGTCCACGGCACAGTGTGACTTTCACCTCATGTGATGTCAGGTGGCTTCAAATCAGTCACCCTCTTTAGACGGAAATAGAAGGAGAGTCCAAGGAGCTGTATTTTTTTTTTTTCTGTGACTTCAGTGTCGACTTGAAATCTCTGCTCCTTTCATCCCATTAGCAACTGCTGCATTTCAGTGTGTGTCTGTTGAATTTGTTTTCTTTTTTCTTCCTAGAGTCACTGGCTGTTGAAGAAACACTCTCTCAGCTGTGCTCAGAGCTGCAGGTAAAGAGGAAACTGACTCCTTGTCTCTGAATGGCAGTAGTTATTTCGCGCAGACATAGTTCCTTGCTTGGTTTAGAAATCAGATGAAAAGATGGGACTTGTAACTCCTACGGTGGAGAAATACTCCCCCATTCCGCTGCCCTAAATCACCGCGTCTCTTAGACACCCGTTGTGTCCCCAGTCCTGTGCTAGATATTTTGCAAAACACCAAACGAGTTCACAGGTCTTGGTTTCCCCGCCTTTGTATTTTTTGTCCATGGCCCATCCCGTTAACAGACACCCACTGACCACAGCCTATGTGCTTCTCACAGAAGGCTGTAGAAACCTTGCCCCTGTGCTCAGACCACTCACACACGGCAGGAGGCCGGCTTCCATGACAATGATGGTGTTGAAAACAGTGCTGTCTTTGCCAAAAGTTTGCCAAGCATGTGTTAAGAGTATATGCTTGGTAAGTACTTGGCCGCTGCCTGCGGTTGTTATCTACAGCCTCCGGAAGGCTCTCGCATCCCGTCGCGTTGAATAGTCTGGGCGATTGATCCTCGTGCAAGGAGAGGCAGATGAGGATGGAAGGGAGTGTGGAGCTTGGGGTTGGGGCCTCGGCTGCTCAGTGCTCAGAGCTGGACCCCCGAGTCCGTCTCATTGCAAACCGACATTGCTGTCTTTTAAACCAGTGTTTCTCAACCCCGGCCTCTTCCCAGCCTGGGAAGGAGGTTTGTTCCCTCTTGACCCGCCAGTGCCGTAAGAGTTCTCGGAAGCTGCTAAGCACTTC
This sequence comes from Catagonus wagneri, assembly GCA_004024745.2. NCBI lineage: Eukaryota > Metazoa > Chordata > Mammalia > Artiodactyla > Tayassuidae > Catagonus > Catagonus wagneri. Next base: position 30,167,971 of record PVHT020000230.1, on the reverse strand, counting down.
ATACAGGCTGGAATGAAGGGACGGACAGGTCAACCCCCAGGATGCTCCCCGTTGCTAAAGGCGAGGAAGTGGGTGATGCCCGAGCAGTTGACGTCACCTCGCCGAGGCTCCTGGCTCATCCGCAAAGTGGCTGGACTCAGTCTTTTCTTTCATTGATTCCGTAAGCCTGTGCGGGGTGTCCTGTGAGGAGGAGGGGTAGCGGTTACAGCCGGCTCCCGCCTGGGCTGCGAGGCCCAGTCCTGAGTGCCCCAGGCGGGCTGTCCGGCTTGGACAGGTCGTGTCCCCTCGCAGCAGCTAGTTTCTCATGCTTCTAGAGCCCTTAGGAGGGTGAAAGGAGCTCACGTGTACACACAGCACTCCCCCCCTTGTTAAGTCCATCCAGATGGGCCGTGGGGGTTGCAGATGTGGACACAGATATGTCCGTGGTTTGGGGACCCCAGGAGGGTGTGTGTAACTCTGCGTGTGATGAAGCGGATGCTAGTGGACCCCAGAGAGGAGGCTGTGTTGCAGCCAAGCCTCAAGGGATGACAGCCTGGTCTGTACAAGGGCAGCCCAGGCCATGGAGGCTGGAGCCATGGGACACAGCGTTCAAGGTTGTGCTTGTGCGTCAGTGAGCGGGGCTCCTGGGAGGGGAAGCAGGAGGTGGCCTAGGCTCCGGGGGGGAGCCCTGGCTGACGGTGGAGGGGCCTTCATGCCCTACATGGTGGTATGGAGCTTGGACGACACCCCCAGGTCACAGGAGCCATGGAGAAGGAGGGTGACAAGCTCGCTGGGGCGAGTCTTAAGGCAGGAGAGGATGGTTAACCGCATTTACGCTGGAAACAGTGACAAAGTCGACTTGCTTGCACTGGAGGCTGGCTCACCTTCGAAGCACCAGGAGCGACTGCAGCAACCCCACAGGTGCAGTGGGAGAGCCGCATGTCCCTTCATTTGCCTCCAGGAGTGTGACATCCTTAGCTCCCTAAACCACTACGGGGTGGGTCCAGGGTCTGAACCCAAGGCCATCTGGAAGCCACTGCAAGATGGACGCATTGGGTCCCTGCAGTGGTTCAGGTGACAGCGGGGCGGCTGACCAGTCTGTCGGTTATACATCAGGAGAAGCCAGCGGGGTTCCTGCTTCCTTTGGCCCCGGGGGCCCCAAGCTGCAGGGAAACCGCCCCCCACCCCCATTTTGAGTGACAGTGTTGCCTCAGGCTTTATTTGGTACAAAGCAACCAAATGAGCTGACCGCTGCAAGGAGGCAGCTGGGTGGCAGCACGGAAAGGGGAGTGGGGGTGAGCATCCACCTGCTCTGTGGTTTGCTAAAGGGCAGACCCCCCACACCCCGGCCCTGGTGCTGGGAGTGAAAAAAACAAAGCTTCCTCCCCGGCACCCCTCAAAAGCCCCCTCCCAGCCCACAGAGCATTTAGAAGCAGGACATCGCCACCTAGTGGTCAACCCAGCACATGGTCACAGAGGCATCCATCCATTCTCAGGATAGAAGTGGCGGTGGAAACAGGTGATTTAAGGCAATTTGAAAACAGAGGGCTCTCCGGTCATGGGACAATTCCTGGGCACCTTTACTCCATGTGAATCTCATACACGTTTCCTAAGCACCTACTGTGCGCCAGCTCCTCTGCTATTTTTGGGGAACGCGGCAGGCTCTCTGTGAGGTCAGCCACGCAGGAGCGAGACGGGAGGAAATAGCCACGCAGAGCCAGGGCGAGGTGTGACCGCGGACGCTGCAGAGGGAGCACGTGAAGCTGGCTGGGGGGGCCGGGCTGGGGAGGTGAGCTGGAGCAGATGATACGGATCCCCGCCGTGCCGCCTGATTGGAAAAGGGGAAGGGGTCGGAGGTTCTGATGAAATTCAGCCACGTGCTTTGGGACCGCAAACAGGTTCCAGTCCTGCCGAGCAGCTACCAGAAAGCAGTTGCCGCTTTTAAATTTCAGCAAGAAGGGTTTCCTGCCGTATAAAATATTATTTCCTGGTTGTCCCCATAAACTTCTGGGAGATTCCGAATTGTCATCTGGTCTTTCCTTGAGCTGCACCCTCCCAGCAGGAAATAGACATAAGTGAATGGCTACTGATCGAGGCAGACTGGGTTTTGCTGCTTTGGTTTACCTAATTGTTTTTAGCCAAGCCCCTAACCAGAGGGTTTTTAAATTATTTCATTTAAGCCGGAAAACCTCTGATCCCATTGATAAGGCTGCTTTCCCCCTGAATACCTGCTTTGATTCTGAGGATGTAGGTTTTCTTAGCAGAGGAAACCAAAACTTTAGAAATGACTGTCCCCTGCGGTCACGGTGCCCTCCTCCTCCTCCCTGGCCAGCTACAGTCCCTGGGGCTATTATTTTTCAGCACAAATGCTAGAGGGCGACACGCAGCTGTGATTCTTTCAAGCTCCCACCCCTTTTCCACCATCCCACAGGGAGCCGCAGAGCTCAGCTCGAGGCAACTCACTTGAGTCACATCCCTTTCCTTCTCGGATTTTAGAACTTTTCAGACTTAGAATGAATCACTTGTGGATTTTGTTAACGTGTAGGCTCTCTTTGGTCCAGGCTGTTAAGAGATTCTGCGTTTCTAACGTGTTCCCAGGAGATAATGGCAACCCTGCCACTGCCGGACCACACCGGGAACAGTGCCTAAACTCAGAAACCCCGCTGATATCCAGTAGGCACTTGGCCGCCCTGCTGCCCCTCTGCCAGGCTGTGAGCTCGGGCTCAGAGTGACCAGGCGGTGACGCAGCCTGGACTGCCCTTTGGCAGTGTGACCTCCTAGGCTGCAGGGCCCCAGCTGCAGCTCTCCTGAGGGTGGGGGCCTTGGAAGCCTTGGCAGCGACGTCCAGCTTGCCTTCAAGGGCCCCTCCCCTCAGGTGTGGAGGCTCATGGGTCTAGAGGGGACCAGCCGCAGCATGAAGTTGCTCTGTTTTCAGGGGCCTCTTCTGTCACTGCAAGGCCTCGATGGCAGGGGCCTTGCCTGATTCCTCTTTTGCTTCGCACAGCGTCCTCTACAGAGCAGGTGGTGATGAGCATGGGAACCAAAGACACTGACAGCTCTTGCTGTCCGTCCTGGGTAAAAGCGCCAGGCGGGTCCCGTTCACCCACAGGATGAGTGCTCCCCTGGTTGCTCAGGATGGACCTCGAAGCCAGTGTGTGACTCTCCTCTGGCCTGTCCCTCAGCCTGTCCCTCAGCCCCAGCCCTGCTCCACATTCTGAATTCTGGCTCCTTCCAGGGGCAGGGCTGGGACTGTCACCTTGTGTCCTTCTGCGTGCTGCCAGCCTCTGCCCAGACTGTCCCATCTTACCGGGATTCATTCCTCGCGTAATCTCGGTCAGCCCGCAAAGCCCAAGCCAAGTGGTCCCTTCTCAGGGAACTGCCAAGATGCTGGGCTCTGAGCTCCCGGGGACCTGCTCTGTCTGATGGCGCCATTCTCCATTCCAGCCCCTGCTCAGGGAAGAAAATGGTCCGTGGTAGGTTTCTCCCCAACCCCTTCCACCAAGCCTTGGACCATGCATGGGAAGAATTGAGTTCTGTTGGTATTTGCAGCCTGTTACCAAAATATACTAGGTGTTGGTGAAGAATCTGCCAAAGCAAATACGCAAAGTGAGTCTCAGCACCAAACACAGAGTTCTTCTTCCAAAACGATTGTCTGACTGGGCTCCGGTCAAGACTTCCGGTTTCATTGAATGGGTCAAGGTCGCAGAAAGACTTGAAGTTTCTTTCATTCGGGTCGCCGTTGGTCCTGAGTAGCGTAAATAGATGAGCTTGTAGAGCAGCTCCTGCTCGTTGCTGTGATAAGAGCCTCTGAGCCTCTGGAGGAAGAAGTGACCCCTGAAGAAGGTCATGAGTTCCAGCCAGAGGCTCCGCCTACCCTGCGGGTTTGTAGAGTTTACGGGAGATCTGCTCTGTCCATGCAGGTTGAACAGACACATGGCGGGTTTTTGTGGGATGGGAGGTCTCCACGGGCTGCAGTGGGATTGATGAGACACAGCCTTGCATGGTGGCCCCGGAGCTGGACTTCCTGGGTCCGGTCATTGGCTTCTTCATGATGACTGTATGTGTCACCTCGGGCATGTCACCTAACCTGCTGGTGCCTCGGTTACCCCGTCCAATAATAGCATCTTGGTAGGACTGGTAAGAGGATGAAGCAGAGGAATTCCTCTAGAATGCTCGGCCCCAAGTGCCTATAACATTCGGTCGTCAAGGTCGCCGTCACTATTATTAGATACCCTTTTGTGTGTTTAGGAACAGGCGCCTCGCTGAGCAGCGTCGAGCCGAGATCTGAAACACGAGTGGACACAACAGGGCCCTGGTGTGCGTGCGATGCCGGACAAAGGTGATGACTCACGCAAGGGCAGGGGTTGCGATCCAGAAAGGGTCTAGAACCTCGACTGCACACTAGGACCCTTGGGAAACATTTAAAACATCCTGGTGTCTGGCTCCTGCTCTCAGAGATGGGCCCAAACGCTTTGGAGTCCCCCAGTGACTCAAGGTGCGGCCAGGATCGAGGACCATGGTGAGAGAACAGGGCTAGTTCCGGGGACAAAAGGCAGGCTTTTCTCAGCTTGACACCTGCTTGCCTTGAAGATGCGGTGCAGGCATCACTTCCTCCAGCAGGAGCCGTCCCTTTGTAGGTGTGACTGTCGAAATAAATAACTGTCACTGGACCACGTGCTCTTTCCAGCACTGGACGCATTATCTTTGGTTCCTCGGAACTCAGCACACTCCAAGCTCAAAGCTGGCATCGGAAGGCAGCCAAGGGGTGAAGGGGTGAGTGAGTGAGCAAAGGAGGCTGGTTAGACCCAGGCGAAAGCCTGGGAGCAGGGGCAAGGCTGAGCGGCTGCACATTTTTCAGGCAGCTTCCTGTGAAGTGGCACTGGGTCCAGACTGCCTCCTTGTTAGCGGGAAGGGCCTCCTCTTGTCTTGGCAGAGAAACCCTCCCATGCCCATCATCTGTAATCGAACAGGCCCGGGCATGGGTGAGAGCGGAAAGGTCCTCTCGGGGCTTAATCAGAAGCTTCCTTAATCTTATCTGGAAGCGTTTCTGTGATCAACTAGGAGAAAGAAATAATTCTCCCAAGGACACGTGTAATGAATAGCTTTGGCTTCCCTCTCTGGTGGCTGAGCTCAGAATGCAGGCGGTGTTGGCCGGTACCGCAGGCGTGGAGTGGGGGGCGGACTGGGGGTGTTGGGATAAGAAGCCCAGGAACAGAAGTCCAGTTACCAAGGCATCGGGTGCCTCTCGCTGATGCACAGTCACCAATTTACTCAATCGAGAGTAAGCGAGTTCCCACCATCCATCAGCCACCGTGTAGGTGCTGAGAATATTGAAAAGGCTAAAGTTCTGAGCGCAGGCGAAGGAGGGCACGGAATAGCATCTGGTGAGAGGTGCCGTGAGAGAAGTCTATACAAGGTCAAGTGGGCTTCAAGAATGGGGGGGGGCAGTCTTAGCTGTGGAACGTGGTAGAAGTTTCAAAAGAATCATCAGAAACAAGGGGGACTGCAGTTACTCCTGAAACAGTTACCTGGTGGAGAATAAGACATGTCCGGAGTGGTGAAGAGAGAGAGGAAGATGAGAGAAGGTATTTCAGGGAGTGCGTGCAGCCTGGAAAGAGCTGTGTGTTCAGGCCACTGAAAGCAGGTTGGTGTGGCTGAAGCAGAAGGAAGGTAGCCAGGAGCAAGGCAGGGACTGTCCCCAGCGGCAAAAATGTGTCCAGTGCTGATGCAGGAGCTTGGCGTCCGTCAGGGTAACAGGTTGGAGAATGTAAAGACCGGCCACTAACAGTCCATCTACAAGCCTCCCTCTCCTGCTGGACATTTTTCAGTGGCTGAGCATCTCCGCCTGTCTCCCCAAACCCATCCTTTCCTGCCTCCTAACAGTGTGGGCTGTGGATTCGGGGACTGAGCCGAGATGGGTATGCTACTCCGCTGCCTCCCAGCAGAGCCAGCGATGGAAACAGCGCTTCCGTCAGAAGAAAATAAGGGTCATTTCCTCATTTTCGTAGCTTCTGTGGTCATCAAAGTCTGGCCTTTCTTCTTGGAAGAGGCGGCTTGGGGAGACGACAGTTGAATGGTGTCTCGGATCTGGAAGCTAGACACCAGTTACGAAGCTAGACACCCAGCACTCAAGGAGGCTCGCTTAAGTGCCAAATTCCTCCTCTGTTTTTCCTACTCCACCCAGCGGGCCTTATTCTAGCATCATCCTTCAGTCCAAGAATAGCAAAGGGAATTTTCAGGGTTTCACGTAGGCTTTGAACTTAGTCTCCCGATGCTTTATCACCTACAGTGGACAGTTACTCACTTGGCATACTCATTTCGCAGATGAAGAAATTGAGGCACACGACAAAGAAGGAGCTCAGAGGTGGGTTTGAAATGGCAATGGTTGTGTGTCCCAGCTCCATCTTCTGAGACAGACAGGTCCCCACCCTGCCTTTTTTTCCCATGTTAGTAAGTTTATTTTTAAACATATCTTAAGGGATAGGGATGTATAAACATATTGTTATGAAGTAGAGCTGGTTTATTATACGTTAGTTTCAGGTGTACTGCATAGGATTTGATATTTTTCTAGCTTATACTAAATTTAAAATTATTATAAAATACTGCGATTGACTCTTCATGGTCTACCCACCTTCCACTGTATGAGATCCAGTGAATGAGGCTTTCTGCAGGCAGAGACACTCTCTTACTCATGCTTGTGCCCCATTTATTCGAAATGTGTGCCTGGGACATGGGCGACGTGCATTAAATTCTTGGCGACTACGTGATGAAGCGTAGAATTCAGTGTTAGCCTCCATCTCTCTTCTCGCCTCTCCAGAATGAAAGTTTCCCCTGAGCAGATGCCTTTCTTGGCTCTAGAGCAAATCTAGCCATGGGTTCCCCAAGGGGCTCCAGGCTCTCTCTAGACTGGGTCCTTCAAGCTTTCATAAAGGCAGCCTGGGATTCCTCTTAAGAAATTTGGAGTGATCGGGGGAAGATGGTGGTGGGTCTCTTGAGCACAGCCCGTGGGAATCACCAGCGAGTTAGGTGCTGTGAGGTTGTGTAAAGACTTGAAGTTTCTCGGGAGAGGTTTTGCCTGGCACAGAAAGGCAGCATGGTGCCGTGGCTTTGCCGTTAGATGCTCTCACAGTTGAATCCTGACTTTGTGTGACCTGGGGTGTGCGCTTTAATCCTCTCTCATTTTATTTTGTGCAAAGTGGTGGTTACAGTAACTCTACCTGAGGCTTATTGTAGAATTAAGTAGGAAAGTGCCTATGAAAAAAACCCTAAGTGTTCCACCTGCCAACTCGTGGATGTTAGCAAGCGGGAGCCATCATGACTCAGAATGTGATGGGCGATAGTGGGGCGTCCAGAGAAAGGAGAGGGGCTCGTTAAAAGCGGAGAAGCCCGCCAAGCCTTCAGGAGGAAGACGGCAGTAGCTCCTTGGAGCAGAGGTCCTTGCCTGTCATCCTTCTGTCTCCCCAGATGTTGAATAACCCCGAGAAGATAGCTGAGCAGATAAGTAAGGACCTCGCCTGGCTGGCCTCCCACCTGATGGCTCTGTGGACCCAGTTCCTGGACACGGTGACGCTACACTCCCAAGTGACCACGTATCTCACCCGGGAACATCACACCTTGCGGGTAAGGGTCATGCGGTACACGTTCAGGCATTACCTGCCGGTCGCTTGTCAAGGAAGCGACCAGCTTTTCAACACTTGGTTCACTGGAGAGAAGGCGAGTCGGGATTGACTGCTGTGGATCCACGTGCTGGTCCTGGCTCCACCATGAACTTGTAGGGAGACCTTATGAGCTTTCTTGGGCTTGTGAATCTTTGCCTTTCTCTTCATAAAGTACCTGCCTGGAAGTTCCCTTCGTGGCTCAGTGGTTAACGAATCTGACTAAGAACCACGAGGTTGCGAGTTCGATCCCTGGCCTTGCTCAGTGGGATCTGGCGTTGCCGTGAGCTGTGGTGTAGGTTGCAGACGCGGCTTAGATCCCACGTTGCTGTGGCTGTGGTGTAGGCCGGTGGCTACAGCTCCTGTTAGACCCCTAGCCTGGGAACCTCCACATGCCGCGGGTGCGGCTCTAGATAAAAAAGGCAAAAAGACAAAAAAAAAAAAAATACCTGCCTGGACTACCAGGTAATAGCAAGCCAGTCTCAAGGGATGTGACAAAGTATTTTGTGATGTGACAAAGTATTTTGTAAGTGTTTTGAAGAAGTGTTTTCCATTGTAATCCTTATTCTTAGCTCATTTTTTTGGTTGTTTTTTTGTCATCAGCTCTAGTGCACGTGGCAAGTACTAATGCATAATAAAAGCTGCTGGTCTTCTCCTTTGTGGCAAGAGGACCAAAGAGCTGAGTCTGCAAAGTGCTTAGGGGACATACTGACATGACTGGCTTTGCAAATTCTGTGTCCTCTGCATGTGTTTCCAAGGGTCTTATATTCCGGTAGAAGAAATAAGACCTAAATATAAAAATGACAGAACGCCATGCAAGAGCAGATTCATAAACACGCATTAAATTGTGTCCATAAGTCAGATTTGTGCTAGGAGCTGGAACGAGAGAGGGCAGTTGTGCAAGGGCTGTGTTTCAGAATCTCCGGGCCGTGGGCCTGGCTCTCTTACCGTTACAATGGACCACTTAAGGCAAGGCGACACTGAACCCAGGAGTTCCGTTGTTTACGCTTTTTTATTCTTCAGGTCCGAAGGTTTTCCGAGGCCTTCTTTTACATGGAGCACCAAAAACTCGCAGTCCTGACCTTTCAGGAAAATCTGTAAGTAACCAGCTGCATGCCCATATCACACCCTAAGCGCCAAGGACCTTCTTGTTCAAAGTCACTTCTTCCCTTCATCTTGGACCGTGAAGGAAGGAGTCTGCCCACCTCTGCACATTCAGGTGCATTTTCTCTGAAGGCAAGAGAGTCAGACAGATTTTCAGAGGCGGGAGCTGGCAGGTGGTGGAGAACGTCAACAGCCAAAGTTGTTTTTTGTAGTTGAGTATCATTATGGTTGTATACAAAGAATCAGGACTTCTAGGTCCCTGAAGACATTTGGGCTGAGTCCTCTTCCCAAAATGAATTAGAAGCAGGTGGTGTGGCCACAAGCTATGTCAGAGAAAAAAAATCACCTGAGATTTTGCAGCAGCTAGGAAATGCTTTTAGCATAAGAATGAAGACTGAACTACCTAATGAGGAGGACTTGATGGATAGCTAAGTCTGTCTTTCTCCAAAAAGAAAAGAAAAAAAATTAAAATCTTGAACAGATCAGAGGGCTGAGAAAAGATGTGGTCATTGTCCCTCATGGTAGATTTCCCTGCTGGGGGGCTGGCGGAGGTGCAGGCCAGTGCTTCCTTTAAGATGTTTGACCTTGACTACACAAGTCCAAGGGGTTCTTTTTGCTTCTGAATAGAGACTTTACCTCCAAACAAATGTGGGTAGAATCATGCTTGAGATAACCACAGTAACCCAGCAGGAGAAACACCTGAAATTCCTCCATCACTTCGCACAGACCTGAAGGTCTTTTCACCCTCATCTTTATAAGCTTACCTTCTCCCCACACTTCATTCTGTTTGGAAAGTGCGGCAATATTTAAAGTCTGTCTCATGGATGCCGAACTTGAGAGGAACGCCATGGAAAACAGATCCTCGTGCTAAAATGGCTTTTCTAGAAATGCCTAAGGTCCTTCACTCACTCGTGCTTTCATTCATTCAGTCCCGCCACCTGCTGGCACTGCTTGTATTTTTTAAAGCTAAAATTAGAAGACACATATACACATGACTTTGAGAGCCCTTGGGCAAAGTACTGCCAATTGGGGCTCTTGCAGAAAATCTGCTCCCTGAACCCTTACCCTGCCGGGCCCCGGCTGTGTTCCCAAAGAGCGTGAACACTCATGCAGGTGACAGGCACATGGGCAGCTATGGTCCTGGAAGAGCCTGGTTGGACTGACAGCCACTTGTACAAAGTACAGATGATAAGGTATTCAGCAGACCTGGGTTCTCAGTCCTGATCCTTCACCGACTTGCTGCAGATCGTTGAGAAAGTTAGTTGTCTATTTGTTTTTTCTCTTTAGCTCACCTAGTCTTAGGGTCTCTAAAACAGGCAGGATAATCGTTGGGAGGACAAAACGAGAACAGCAATGCCTGGGGCCGTGGATTGTGTGAGCCACGGGCTCTGCTCGGGAGCTGTTAGGTGGCGACTGATGACTTACACCGGTGTTTCTGGTTCACATAGACACTGGGGATATGGCAGGGAGCAAAGTAAAGATGCTGCTCTCCTCGGTCACTCGCTGCAGTGGAGAAGCAGGGCAAGAAGCACATTACACATCACTTCACATAGTGATAAGGAAAGAGAAGCAAATTGTGGGAAGGACCTGGAAAGTTATGAAAATGGGTAGGTTTAGCCACTCATAATTGTTTAACAACTCGCTCTCAGGCAAGCAAAAAGCAAAATTGTGGTCTGCAGTGTTTGCTGATTCCCATTGTGTCAACCCTTCCACTCTGGTCAATTTCAAGCTACTGAGATGTTATCATTAAATGCAGATTTGGGAAGAGGTGTATGCAGTTGGCTCTGGCAAGCCAGCGTGGACCGGTTCCAACACAGCCCTGGGTGTGGGGTTAGGGATGTTTTAGCCAAGGTGATAAAAGAACATCTTTTTGAGGTTGTGGCATTTGAGCAGAGACCGGGATTATGACAAGTCATGCCCAGATATGGGAGAATGCTTAGTCAGAGGGAATAGTTGGGTTCTTACACGGGAACCCAACGTGTTTGAAAGTGTCAAGAAGTAACTGTAACCAGATTGGAGGGAGCAGGTAGGAGACGGGGAGGGAGGCAGGACCAGCGAGGCGGGGAGGGGCAGCCTGGACCGGGACCTAGTCAGACTCTGTTGGTGAGACCGCAAAATCGTGCTTCTGCAGAAAACACTATGATGTTCCTCAAAGAATTAAAAATAGACCGTATGATGTGGCAATCCCACTGCCGGGCATTCATTCAAAATAACTGCAATCAGGATATTTCAGAGCTATTAGCACTGCCTCGTACATGGTAGCAGTATTCATAATGAGCTAAATACCTTGAGAATGATGGATTGAGGAAATGTGGGACAATGAACTATTATTCAGCCTTAAAAAAGGAGATTCTGCAATACGTGACAAGATGAGCGGGTGTTGAGGACATTATGCTAAAGGAAATAAGCCGGTCACAGGAGGAAACACAGTGCACGATTCTGTTATGCGTGAGATACCTAAAAGAATCAAATTCATAGAATCAAAGAGGGGAATAACGTTGCCAGGGGTTGGGGAGAAGGAGAAATGGAGAAGTATTAATCAATGTGTGTGAAGTTTCAGTGAAGTGAGGTGAGTAAGTTCTAGAGAGCCGCTGTATGGAGCACACAGGGTCCTGTTTATTTCACAGCTTTACCCTAACTCCAGAAGCACAGCCTGAGAGCGTATGGATTCTTCTATTGTACAGGTTGAAAAATTGACATCTTCTTTTTCCGGTATATTCTTTAGGATAAAGGCTCAGCATTATATAGAGGAGCCAAAGCAAGGAGGCTAGGAATGTGCATCCTGGACTTTGAGAGGTCCATGTTTGCCTCACGTGCTTTCTGTGTGGCTACTTAACCTCTCTGAGCCCAGGTTTCCCCAGTGCCCCTTGTGTTTGTTTTAATAACAGCCATGGTAATGAAGTCCTATCTCATCGTGTATATGCACTCGAATTTGGAGTTAATTTTTGGACACAAGATAAGCATTGTTTTAGGCATGTGGTCACGTTCTCAATGTCCCTGTGCTCAAGAGGCCACATTGCAGCAGGAGAGAACTCCCTGCATAAAATAACTTAAGTTCGACTCTCCAACACCCGTCCTGCTGTATTAGAATTACCTAAGTAACCACTTAGGCATGACTCCGTGCACTCCTTCAGTCCAGAATCAAGTTTCAATCCTCTAGGTGTATTCCCTAGCCTGTCTTCCCAGTCCTATGAACACCGGGATTCAATCAATATACTTTTTTCATTAACTGAGAACTGGACCAGATGATGCTAAAAAGTGCAGAACTGATTGTAAGAAAATTCCACTGAAATATTCAAAGTTTCAAAGAAGGATGAATTTGGAGTGCCCGTTGTGGCTCGGTGAGTTAAGAGACCAACATAGTATCCACGAGGATGCAGGTTCAATCCTTGGCCCACCTCAGTGGGTTAAGGTGCCATGGCTGTGGCATAAATTGGTTGCTGCAGCTCTGATTCATCTCCTAGGCTGGGCACGTCCATATGCCACAGGGGCGGCCCTCAAAGGGAAAAACGAAGTGATGAATTTGCAGCAGCTTCACGGCTTTGAGGGACAGAATGAATTGCTTCTTTTTCTTTAATAGATTAAAATCCAGTTGAGAAATGAGAAAATAAAATATACACACTTATTTTTAGATTAAATGTACATATGTAAAATAGCATCTCTGCATAGATGTCCGTCTCCATCATATTTGTCACTTAAGAGGCTGCATTACAGAAGTTGCTCTGGTCTGCGCCGGGTTCCAGAGCTGCAGAGCTGTCCTATGGGGGCAGATGACTAAAGGGCTGGAGAGTGAGCTGGGGCTTCCGGAGTCAGGCTGCTCTAGAAAGAGCTGCGGCTGGGGAAGAAACAGAGAGGCAGGCGGACAGAAGGCAGCTATGCTTGCTCAGTTATCCTCCCAAACGCACCAACCTGAGAAAAGCATCTCCTTTGCTTGGGTGAGAGCGACTGAGTTGGCGTGGAGGAAAATGGTGGAATGTTAATGTTTTCCCTTCACGAGGGAAAAAGAAACTCTTTCTTTTTTGGCAGGGACTTGAGAAAGGAGTAAACATTTTCCACCAGCCCAGCCTTCGAATTAGGGACAAGGATTATTTCGAATTCTGGAATCCCATCCCTACCCGTGGAGGGATAATTTGAGTCATGGAGGAAGAACAGGGGGCATTTTTTAATCCTATACGGAGGAACCAGAACTCATGGTTCCTGAACTAGGGGAATCTGTATCCTAATCGGATGCTGGTTGTCCATACCACAAGCAATAAAAAAAGCAGTTTTAGGTGGTTCTGAATTCAAATGCCACAAAATCTGATTCAGACCCTAAGTGCTATTGGTAAAGTTGGAGAAATAGCAATAAAGTATGTGGACATTTAAGTTTTTCCTCTAAAATTCAAATGTACAATTCGAGCCATTTGGTAAGAACCACCTCCGTCCACATGCGATTCATTAGCATGGTGTTTATTACATTCGAGCCAGGGTATGTGATAAACACCCTGGTGTTTTTCCTGATCGCACAGTCCATGTCCTCTAACCTCACCTCCCAGACCAGTTCTGAGTCCAAGTGCACCGGGGCTCTGGGGGCCGGTAGGGAGCTGGGAGAAGGGGAGGGTAAACACTCGGGTGGCGATTGTGAGAGTCTGCTAAAGGTCTTCAGGGTGCCAACTCCAGATCAGAGAGGTGGGGCAGCAAGTCTGAAATATTTGTCTTCCTTGGATGCTCACGGGGCCCGTGCTCCCCAGGATACAGACCCACAGCCAGCTGTCTCTGGACGTCAGGAACTCGGAGTACCTCACCACCATGCCCCCGCTGCCCGCAGAGTGTCTGGACATCGACGGCGACTGGAGCACCCTGCCTGTCATCTTTGAGGACAGATACGTGGACTGCCCTGCCACAGGTGTGTCTTCTTGGTTTTGGAAAGACTCAAGGGTAGGGCTTCCCATCGCTGGCTCTGTTTCCATCCCGAACAAATGAGTGCTGTCCTTTGTCAGTTCATAGAGAAGAAGCAAGAACCAAGGTTAAGCTAGTTCTTAGAAATAACTTTATTGCCACGAATTGACAAACCGGTGTAACCAACCGATAAGCCAGTGTAACCAAAGGACAGTTAGAGAAAAGGCTCCCTTTCGGTTGCCTGGGCTGGCATTGTAATTCGTGCTTCGTGTTTTCACCTGTAAAATGGGAACCCAATTCTCCCCCTCCCCAGAGTCCCCTGAGGGTCAGAGAGCGGTCCTTTCTTATCTTGAATGTGCAATTCAAATATAAAGTCATTTCAGGTTGAACCTTAAGGCCATTCACTTTAGATTCCCATGCAGTGCCCATGAATGGAAGGAGCCAAAAAATATGAGAAAGTGGGCTGCCTAAATATATGGATTAATGGTTGAACAGTTCAATTTAGGGGGAAGAGCTAATGTGTGTGTGTGTGTGTGTGTGTGTGTGTGTGTGTGTGTGTGTGTGTGTGTGTAATCTGTTTTGCTGGTGCTGTTAATAAACAGAGTTTTGCAGAGTTTGTTAATGAACTGATCCATCAACTGGAGCGAGCCGGGTGTAAACTGGGCCTACAGTGAATATCATCAGATTGCCAGCTCCCTCTCCCGTGCACAGCCCCGCTTATGGAAACCCAGTCAGCTCTTAGAGATGGCAGAGCTTGCAGAGACCCAGATCCCTTGAAGGGAAAGAGCAATGCCAACCCCTTGGCTGGAGGTTTTATGGACTCAGTCTCTCTAATCCTATAAGCAACCTCAGGAGCCCTGTTTAACAGAGGAAAACTGAAGCGCAAAGAGAATGAGTGTTGATCAAAAATGACGCAGCTTGTGAATACCCATATTCAAAGCCAACTCACTCTTAACGCCCAAGCCACGTCTGCTTGTCACCTCCTGGCAAAGTGTTTTAAACCATTGTATTGGGGTGCCCATAGTCTAAACAGTGGGCCACTTAAATTTCAGAGTTTGTGCAATCTGAGATTTGGAGGATGTTTTAAAAGCCTAGGTGACTTCCAAGGACAGTGCCACCTTGCCAGCAGAAGAGGTTATTTGGTTCTCAGTGGTACCCTGACATCTAGCGTCAGTGCTGTGTATGACAGCGTGGATGTGTACCAGCTACAGAGATGGCAGCCAACCCAGCTGGTCCAAATGAGCTCAGAATATCGGATTGAGGCTCTGTGTGTGCATGTGTACGTGTGTGTGTGTATGTGTGTGTGTGTGCGCGTGAGCTCTCAGAGCCTGGACAGTTTCCCAAGGCTCCCGTCGCAGACCTCGCTCCTGAGCCGGTCCCACCCCCCAGGCTGCTTTGACAGCTGTCTATGTCCAAGCTCAAAACCCACAGCTCTCCTTGACCTTCTTGGAATTTCACCGCGTACTTTGAAGATTCTTTAACCCCAGAACAAAAGCATTCGCCGGTAAAGAGCTGTCTTCTTTGTTCCTCAAGGGCTCGGTGGCCTTAATTTTGATAGCTTGCTGTGAGATGATCAGACTTGGCTTCCCTTCTTTCAGTGGGAAAAGGGAACTAAAGGGATCCCATTTCCATATTAAGATAGTAATGCAGTCTGTGATAGCACCATGGCTAGAATGCCTACGGTGCCCAGGAACTTGCAAATTCTGTCTGTATCATCCATGATCCCTTCTCCTGCCCACCCCTCTGTTGGCCCAAGGTGATTGGGTGGGTTTCCTGAGGCCTTCACAATTAGCCAGATTGCCTGGATTTGAATCTTTTTTTGGGGGGTGGGGAGCAACAGGTGTTATGTTTTCTCCCCCATAGACTGGGGTGGGGGCAGTGGATAATTTCATCTGTAGAACACGTAGGAGTGACTTTCGCACCAAGGAAGGAGGAGGGCGTGCCAGCTGTATCATCAGTTAGTGTCGAAGCTGAAGTCCATTTTCTGCACGTTGGATCCTGGGCTACCCTCCTTTCTGCACAGTCGTAGTAGCAAAACTAAATTGGCTCTTTTGACAGGCTGCTTCCTCACCGGGCTGCCTACGTCCTGCCTTAACTGTCGAGGATCGAGCTGATAAACTTTTCAGTTTTGTTTCAAGAACCCGCCAACCTGCCTGTTGCCAGTAGTCTAAAGTCCCTAATTCCTACGGGGCACTTGAGTTCATCCTTTTTGGGGGTTCTCTTGACCTGTCTAACCTCATGCCCTCCCCCAGCTCCTCTGGTCACTCTTGCTCCATCCACAGAGAACCCAAGTGATGTTGGATCAGACTCTACCCCTGGACTCCTGGGCCTTCTGCCCACACTGTCCCCTCTGCCAAGGGGGGACCACTATCTCCTTTTCTGAAGAAGCTCAATTCCCATGATCCAGGATACAACCCCCAAGCTTTGGTAGGAGAGCCAGCTATGCTGTACTCATGTGGGGTTTTTTTGTTGTTTGTTTTTAAATTTTTTTATTATAGTGGATTTACAATGTTTTGCCATGCACTCATGTTTGTTTCCCAGTATTTTGAAAATCCCTTAGAGGCAGAGACTAGTTCACTGTTAAAACTAATGCCCACTTTCTTTCTAAACCATGGCCCAGTATAGGGCTTTGCACGCAGGATATGTCAGTCTACCATGTGTGGGACTAAATGACCTTGAAATTATGTTTTTTAAAACTAACGCAGTTGATGAGAGCAATATTCTTTGCTTATTGCATTTCTGATCTAGTCTCAATTCATTTGATGAACACAGTTCATTGTGTAGCAGCCAAGATGCTAGCCTTGGAGACAGAGATACTCATAAAACACAAAGCCTTCTCTCCAGTGGGAACAAGAAAGGCCCCAGTGGCTCCCAGGAGGTGGTGGCCGTGTTACACGTGTGTGTGGAGGGGGCAAGTGTGTAGAGGGGATGCTGGGAATTAGCAGGATGTGGGGTGTGGGGCGGTTCCCAGAGGACGGGACATCTGCTCTCAAGGTGCACGCAGATTCATTCCTCACCATCTTTGCACAAATCGTAAATTTCACTCAGAGGTATAACATGACGATGACGGTGTCTTAGAGCCCCACGTAGTTTTTAAGTGTCTCAGCGGTTTATTTCATGATAAGATTCATCATGATTACATCCATTTAGCTTCTTTAAAACCTCATGGACGACTTAAACTTTTTATTTTTATTTATTTTTTGTCTTTTTAGGGCCACACCTGTGGCATATATAGGTTCCCAGGCTAGGGGTCGAATCAGAGCTGTAGCTGCCGGCCTACACCACGGCCCCAGCAATGCGGGATCCGAGCCGCGTCTGAGACCTACACCACAGCTCACGGCAATGCCGGATCCTTAACTCGCTGAGCGAGACCAGGGGTGGAACTTGCGTCCTCATGGGTAGTAATCAGATTCGTTTCTGCTGCGCCACGACGGGAACTCCTAAACATTTTAAGGGAAATAAAAGATCAGAGTCCCCCCACCCCCTCTTTTTTGTTTGGTTTGGCCTATATGGAAACTGAACCATGGTACCGGTACTTATTTAACCCCAAGTTTGCATTATTAGAAGGGAACGAAAGAATAAAGAAAGGAGGAGGAGGAGGGGGTGATGGGAGAGAATGAGACCGGGGGAAGATGAGAGAGATAGTAGTTCCCCCTAAAGAAAAATAAGAAAAAAAAAAAAAAAGAGTCTGGAGCTCTTATTGGGGTTTCGTAATGTAGGCGTGATTGGTTAACCGTGGCCCACGTGACTGAACTCAACCCCCAGCCCACCTCTCTTCTGCAGAGCCTGTACTCACAGCCCCTGACTCAAAGCCTACATCAGCTGATTACATGACTGGTCTTTCTGGCCCCATCCTGAGTCATCTTCTCAGCCTAGACTCTCAAAAGGCTCACCAGGAGTCACCTGGTAACAGCTGTCAGGACCCACCACGCATAACTGACATTCCTATCACCTGGGAAATTCTGAGAATTTCGTGATTATCTCCCAGGAACCAGGAACAAAGTCCAGGCTGATTCTTTATTACACAGGCTATGTTATGAACATGGTTTCTTTAACTATAAACATTTTTCATCCTCCTTTTCTTTTCGTAGGGCATAATTTGAGTGTTTACCCTAATTTTGAAGTTCCAGCATCAAGTCCTGCAATAACGAGTCTCAGAGACAGAGAGGAGAACCATATTGTAAACAGACACTCATCTTTGAGGGGAGACCTGGTCCTGCCCACCAGGAAGCCACCCCAGAAGAACTCTGACAAAGAGGTTGTTGGGTGTCCAGAGCCAGATGAGAATGTCCCCACCCCGAGTCACGTGGACATGTGCTCTGAATCTCAGGTGTATCTGACTGTTGGTGAATTCCAGAACACGACAGGTTTGCCTGAAGCTGAACGCTGGACTGGCCGAAGGTCTGATGCTGGTGGGCACCTGCTGGTGGCCGAGGACCTGCCCAGAAGGAGTCTTGGCCCTGAGGACGGCCAGGCCCCAGCGTTGACTTACATCGACGTGCAATCAAGCAATAAGAACCCTGGCGGAGCCGAACCCACAGTGGTCAGCAGTGCTCAGCAGGAGGGTGGGCGTCCGCCACGTAAGTCTGAACTGCACAGAACGGAGCTGAGCAAAGGGGAAGGAGGTGGAAGTCATCAAAATGCCATCTCTTCCGAGAAAACCGTGCTCCATGAGTTAAGTACTCTAGGAAAGGGGGCCGATCCAGGGAGTAAGATGGTGCTAAGCCTGAGACTCGTGCCCTCGGAGCCCTGCGATCCGCTGAACTCTTCTCTGAGGGACCCCGTGGACGCGAGGGCTCCCCCGAAGGACCCCGCCGCAGAGGAGCAGGAGGAAGTGTCAGTGCTGTCCAGCGTCATCAAGAGATCCTCTTCCATCATCTCCGATTCAGGCATCGAGAGCGAGCCAAGCTCCGTTGCCTGGTCCGAGGCTCGGAGCAGAGCCCTCGAGTTGCCTAGCGACCGCGATGTCTTGCACCAGCTGGTCCGAAGGCACGCCCTCCACCGGAACTCCTTAGAGGGCGGACACACGGAGAGCAATACGAGTCTGCCCAGCGGGATCCAGGCCTCTCTCACCTCCATTAGCTCTTTGCCTTTTGAGGAGGAGGAGCGGGAACTGGCGCTCACCAAACTGACCAAGTCCGTATCCGCCCCCCAAATCAGTAGCCCGGAGGAGTCTGCCGAAGATGCGGTCACGATGCAGCCAGACAGGGGTCTCCCTGAAACCTCAGCTGAGCACAGCAAGAGCAGAGATCCCTCGGGACCCTGCCTTCCTCCGAGGGGCGGCTCTGGAATCCAGGAGGCTGGGGTTGATCGTTTGCTTGCAGAGGGAGTTTCAGATGCCAGCCACCAGCAGGGCCCTGGCTACATAGATATCCCCAAGGGAAAAGAGAGGAAGGTTGACCCTCAAGGCCCCTGTTGTCTTGATGGCAGGACTGATAACCCTCCAGGTGTTGAAACCAAAGGTCTTAGTTTAAAAATACCACGCATCTTAGAGCTTGAAAACCCTAGGGACGGATCCTTCCCGAGAGTGCTAATGGAGACCCTGAAGGGCGAGACTGAAGATGCTAACGTGGGGAACAGAGCTTCGCCCAAGAGCAGCACCTTGGATGCTGAGACTTTCACCCACCATAAGGTGCCTGAAGTGAGCTGTACATCAGCTGCCAACACCATCGACCTGGATTTGACCAATGAGCGAAGCAGCTCACCTTGCATTGCTGATGATACAGTGCTCAGGAGAGGAGCTCAGACCTTCGCAGAAGACGAACATGAAGAAGGCACTGTGTGCTCCTCTGTGTCACCCTCCCTTCACTCCCAAACTACGGGGGACCAAGAGCCAAGGGCAGGCCCTTCCACCGTGATGGCACACTTGGCCTCTGCAGAGTCCTTCCCCCTGGACAGCCTGAAAGCTGTCGAGGTCGTCAACTTATCTGTGTCTTGCACTGCCACCTGTCTCCCTTTCTCGTCTGTGCCCAAGGAGACCCCGGCCAGGGCTGGCTTCTCTTCCAAACAGACGGCATTTCCCATCACTCATCAACCTCTGGGGTCCTTTGGAGTGGTTCCCACCCATTCTGGCAAGCTGGAGGAAGAAGTCAGTGCAAGGATGTTCAGGTAGGGCCGCTGACGGCCTGCTTACCCCGGCGCAGGCTTGTAGATTCTCCCACATAGTCCTCAGTTGCACGCACACTGTTTCAAAATCGAGATGCGCAGTTATTTTCTCATTTAAAGGAATATATTCTTATCATACGAGTCAGAAATGTAGACTAAAAGAAGGAAGAAACAGTATCAGTGAGCCCATCCCTCATATAGAATCATTCCGTACTTTTTCCTATGTGCATCTATATGTATTATTGTTATTACACAAAAATAAGATAATTCTATCCAAACTCTAATATTTTTTTCCAACTTGATATATCGGAAACGTCTTTCTGTGTTTATAGAGCTAGCACTGTATTATAACTTTAGTGTTTAAATAAGGATCTAACAAAACCCTATAGAGGTGGACATTTAAGAGTTTTTTTTTTTCAGTACGATGAACATTTATGTTATGAGTGTCATTTGTACCTCTTTCTGTGCACATTTTGAGAGGGTGATTCTTTAAAAGACTTTTGGGAACAAGACTCTCATTAGGTTTTCTTCCTAAGCCCCTTTTGTGTGGTGCTTAAGTTTATGATTCCTTTTGAAATGGCAGAATCCACCCCTTTACCCTCGTGTTGGGTTTGTGTTCATATTAGTCCCTCACGGGTAAACTGTGTATTTGATGACACGTAGTAGAGAGCCCTTTAGTCGGCAGTCCCCATCCCCTGCACTTGTTCAAAAAGTGCGAAACAGTTACACGTGACTGATACCCCCAAAAGAAATTGCACGTGCAAGTAAACTTCAGATCCTGTGTTTTACATGAAATCTTAACTTCCTAGTCTGTGCCCATGTCATCAGTTTAACCAGTGCTTAACTAGCGCTGCCCAGTGCCTGACCAGTACTGTCCTGGCTGGTACCGTACGCTCATTTCGGCAGGGAGCTGGGGAGGTGACAGAAGCAAA
Source organism: Catagonus wagneri (assembly GCA_004024745.2). NCBI lineage: Eukaryota > Metazoa > Chordata > Mammalia > Artiodactyla > Tayassuidae > Catagonus > Catagonus wagneri. The sequence continues at coordinate 30,147,318 of PVHT020000230.1, read as the reverse complement.
TGAGGGCGGTTGAACAAAGGGGTGGTTCACACGCGCTTAGCTGAGCCAGAAAGAGAAGGACCTGACTTGGCTGCGGACTGTGAGTGTGAACAGAGATGGAGAAATTTTCGAGAGGTGACAGCTAAGCCGAAGAGAAAGTATGAGATATCATGTTGATGATAATGACAGCGGTAGCGATGAGGAGGTGGCTGGTAATAGATAACATTTTGTTTCGCTCTGTGAACTATTTCCAGTGCTGCTCTAAGCATTTTGCATCGGTTATACGACTTAATACACAGAACAAAGACGATTTTATGAATTTGATAGGGGTGTTACTCCCCGTTTACAAATGAGGAAACACTGCAGAAAGGTGGAGTGGTTGGTCCGCAGCTAGTAAGGTTCAAGGCTGCGATTCTGTCCTTGGAGGTCTGACCCCTGAGTCCATGCTCTTAACCAGCTCCTTGTCGGAAAACCAGGAAAGAACATGATAACTAGGTGGGGAAGGCATTTCGGACACACAGACCCGGCTGCGCCAAGGCACGGCGGAGGAGTGTAGACGAGAAGCGTCATTCATGCAGGGAACGAGGAGAGAGTTCTTTTGGGGGGCCGAGAGATGATGCTGGAGAGGTAGATGGACGTCAGGTTCACGGACTTTCACTCCTGGGATACCTCTGAAAGAGCGAGTGGCTCCTTGGAGCTGGAGGCAATCTTAGAGGTTCTAGTCAAGGCAGGAACCACATGGAAATCTGCAGAACCCAAGCGGTAGAGCCGCGTTGGTTTTCCTGTGGCGTTTTTCTGCCTCCTTGTTCAGAACAAAGCTTCCCTCTCCAGCATCTCCCATGAGGTCTCAGATTCAGCCTTTGCCGCTTGGCAGGTGCTCCCTTGCAGGTGTTCGTCCCTCCCGCCTCCCAGCTCAGCCCGTCTCCTGTTCAGCATGGCACACACAGCTTGGCTTGCGATTAATTAGTGTATTCTCCAGTTTTTATCAGGCCAAAGAAAAATTTAAAAAAGAGCTGAAGATTGATGGATTTCTGTACAGTGACTTATCTGTACTAGCTTCTGACATACCGTATTTCCCACCAGAGGAAGAGGAAGAAAATTTGGAAGATGGGATTCACCTGGTCGTCTGTGTCCACGGCCTGGACGGTGAGTTCTACAAAAGATTTCCTCCGCTGAGTTTTGTGCTATACCAAATTAAGGTCCTCATGAATTAACATGGATCAAGGGCTTGTTGACAGATGTTCCCTTGGCAGCAATGGGATGATAGCAAGTGTGCTGGATCTAGGAAAATGGCACGGCCTTGTTCCCAAAGCAAAGCTGTCTCTGGCACACACACACACAAGAACATGCTGAGTGGATGAAATGCATAAAGGAGTGAATTAATGCAATGAAAGAAGAATGGAATGAATAAATCTAGTGCCTAACAAGGGTCAGAGAAGGGAAAGGGCTTCACTGGTGACGAGCAAAACCTGTGGTCACCTTCTTCTTCTTCTTCTTCTTCTTCTTCTTCTTCTTCTTCTTCTTCTTCTTCCCTTTTTTTTTCTTCTTTTTTTGCTTTTTAGGGCTGCACCCGCGACATATGGGAGTTCCCAGGCTAGGGGTCAAATCTGACCTACAGCTGCCGGCCTACACCACAGCCACAGCAACGCGGGATCCGAGCCACGTCTGCCACCCACACCACAGCTCACAGCCACGCCGGATCCTTAACCCACTGAGCAAGGCCAGGGATCGAACCTGCATCCTCATGGATCCTAGCTGGGATCATTAACCGCTGAGCCATGACGGGCACTCCCACATTCTTCTTAGGACAATCAACTAGGGACTGGAGATGTGTTTCGCTTTCACAACACACTCTTGTAAATATCTTTATTAACTGTCACTCTGGGGGCGGACGCATTTAATTCTCTGCATCAGCCTCTGGCTATATGCGTCACCTCCCAGGATGCCAAGTCAGCGGACATATTTGGTGGTGTCAGAGAATCCAGTGGTAGATCGTCCTTTTCTAGGCGGTGGTGGTAGTGACGGTGGTGGCAGTGGAGACCAGAATGTGTGTGTCACTCTCCAGGGCCCAGGGACCATCCTGGATGCTTAACATGTATTCGTGGTGTCGATTCTGACTACAGCCCGACAGAGTCGCTACTATTATTACTCCCATTTATTAATGGGTGAGTAAGAGAGCAGCACGTTATGTGTATAACTTCCCACAGCTCATGCAGTCGAGTCAGGATTCAAACCCCAGCTGCCAGGCTCCAGAGCCCATGGTTTCATTCTGCGTTTCACCAGCGTGCTCATCTCTCCCCCAGCCCAAACCTTCATCCACACCCTTGAGCCTTAAAATCTCACGAGCTCTGGTCATGCCGTTCCATTATTGAAAACCATCCTTCATAGCTCTCAGCAAATAAACTCCCATCTTGGAGAGCTCAGAAAACTCCCAGCATAGAACGTTCCTTCTGTCTGACCCTCCTCGTTCTCAGGTCCTATCTTTCTGCTCTGCCCTCTCCCAGCTGGGCCAAGTCACTCGCATCTCCAGGGACAGAGTCCGTCTCACACCCCGGTGTCTTTCTCACGCTGGGCTTTCTTTCCAGCAAACTTTCCTTTCTCTGCACTGACGTCAGTGTTCCCCAAATTCCAGCTGTGCACACATCCCCCACGCCCATGTTATTCTATATCCACGGACCCTGTGCTGTGATTTCAAAATCGGTATTGATACGGGCATTCCTTTTGAAGACGTTTATTAAAAAAATTCTATACCCCTGCCTCACATTAAATGCTGCACACACGAGCCACACATGAAGAGTGGTACTAAAAATAATTGTAAGGAAAATAATTTTGCTCAAATCTGTGTCCCACTGGCAGAAGACTTTGAACTTGGGACTCACTTTTTCTTTTAAAAGGCATTCGGGAATTGAAGGCATGCTTGTTCTCAACCGGGGCTTCCCATCAGAAGGATTTCAAGAAAGACAAAGCATGACTTTTCCACTCGTCCTGTGTGTTTTTAACACAGGATCCATGGAAGGCTTAGCACCATGCCTTGCCCGCCCAGTATGCACCTCTTACCTGATATTAAGTTAAAATGGGATGAGCCTCTCAGTGTCTTTGGGAAAATAAGCAGTCTGGTCAGCCCTAGCCTTTAGTTCTTTGCATCCTGTAAGTGGGAGCAGAGGAATGTTCCAGAGATAGAGTGGCCTCACCAGTATTTGGGCTGTGTCAGAAAACGGAGCCGTCAGTCACAGCATTATCCTGTCTGCGTGACATCGTCAAAAGACGGCCGATAATCAAGCGCAGTTTCCTTTGAAGGTGACGTCTCCAGTCAAGGCCGGTGTGTCTAAACTCGACGGAGTTTTACGGGATCCGTTTGTTCACATTCCACTTCGGAGGATATGTTTATATCAACAGAGGATGGAAGAAATTGGTAAAAGTTATGATAATTGGCACAGTGCTTCATGTTGTGCCAAAAGCCTGAGATTTCTGTCCTTATAAAGGTTCTTAATTGAAAAATTAACAAATAGTGTCTTTCTTATTAGCCAGTGAAGGAGAGTGGCCCATTCTTACCACTTAGACTCCTCACGCTAAATGTAAACACACACATGTTTGTGTGTATATGTATGTGTGTATTATGTGTGTGTGTGTGTGTGTGTATATATATAAAACACATATATTTATATAGGTAAATGAATATAAATATGTGTATATATTTAAGGCCAGGTCCTAGGGTATCATTAGGTGGCTTTAAACAAGAACAGCAGGACCAAAGAGCCTACTTTTATGGTCAGAAATGAAAGGAATGAAGAGTTCCTGTTGGGGCACAGCGGAAACGAACCTGACTAGTATCCATGAGGACACAGGTTCAATCCCTGTCCTCGATCAGTGGGTCAAGGTTCTGGCATTGCTGGGGCTGTGGCAAAGGCCAGCAGCTGCAGCTCCGATTTGACCCCTAGCCTGGGCACTACCATAAGCCGCTGGTGGGGCCCTAAATAAAAGAAAAAAAGGAAAAGCAAAAGAAATGAAAGTAATGAATAAAACTTAATACCAAATGGAAACATTTTCTGAAAGAATATGAGTATTTTATAGCTCTAGCCCTGCATGTGTGGGTGTGTGCTCTGACTGGCCACCGTCCTAGGTGGTGTTTCTTTCCATTGAGTCGTCCTTAACTCTCGGGAAGATTCTATCAAGTGTTCTCCCATATTCGGTGGGCATTTTCACCATCCTTGGAATTGCCTGGTCATTTCATAAAGAATGATCTAAAATCGATAGTAAACCAGACCACTCAGAGTTTCCAAACCACTTCGAAACGAGGGTCACGTGGCCAAGTAGGTGGCTTCTAGGCCCACGTGAGCAGTTTCTGACTTTCACCTCTAGAGGGAGCCCTTGGAGGAGCAGATTTAAAATATTCGTTGTGCAGCAACCAGACCCTGTGGCCAGCATGAAATTTACGTTTAACCACACTTGACTGCCACACTTCCTCTCTTTACAACAAATCCATTTTCCAAGTTCTTTGCGTTCTCTGTGGTCTGCTCTGAGCAGCAGCCTCAGGTGTTTAAGCTCCTGTCCCTCTGCCCCTGATGGCCACTCTGGCACCTGGCGCCCATGGAGCTGGCACTTTCCTGGCTCTGGACCCTGAGGGCGACCCTTATTCTACTGAAAATGACTGCATCTCGATGGCCCTGTTTGAGGGGCTTGCTTGACCACCTGTCAGTGGCAGAAATAGATAGTCTTTGTATTAAGGAAGCTATTGGAGAGGGGACTCGTGGATGCCACAATGTGCCACAGCAGCCACGAAGGCCACCGCTTGCAGAATGTCCAGAGTGAAGGCGGAAGCGGTCGTGGAAGAAGGGGTCGGGAGTCATGTGTGCTCGTCTGTTTATAGATCCAGGAATAATCCCGCGGAGGGAGGGTGAATGGGGTGAGGGCAGCACGGAGGCTGGTGGGTTGGACGCATTTTAGCTGGGAAATGGGGGAACGGGAGGAGAGCGAGGAATGCCTCCCCTGGATGTCGGCTTTTCCAGGATTAACCGGGTCTGCGGTGGGTTATCTGTCATTTTCAGGGAACAGTGCAGACCTCCGGCTGGTAAAGACTTTCATCGAACTGGGGCTCCCCGGAGGAAAGCTGGATTTCCTAATGTCGGAAAAGAATCAGGTATGACGACAAAACCGTCAGAAATGAAAGAACCTCCGACTCATCTCTTAGATGAGCCTCCTAAAGTCACCATGAGAATTGATGGCCATGCGGATGGAGGGGGACCTGGCCAGAGAGCACTGGCCAGGCGCTCGGAGGGTCTGGAGCTCATTTTCTTTGGGGAGGAGGAGGTCAATCCAGACCTCATAACCATTACTGTTTTTTAATAATTTGCATTAAAAGAAGGGGGGATGGGGAGTCAAGGGGGACGGGGGAGTCAGGTGACTGGGCCTGTACCCTCATAGGTCACAGGTTGGGTGACAGCTCAGAGCATAAGCGATTGGGCATCCGTGGGTCAGTACCGGGGTGTTCGGTTGTCACCGGTGCCTGTGTGACTGGGTGCGGTGGATGCGGTTGTCACCAGTGCCCGTGTGACCAGTGGAGCCGATCATGATCCCGTCACAGGCAGAGGTAAACTGGGGGGCCTCTGTCACTTCCAAGGTCTGGAGCCCTCAGTGGGTGTCGATGTAGAAGGGACTTCAGAGATTCCATGACCAAGAGGGGACCCCAGGTGGGGCACTGTCACTGACCTGAGATGGATGAGGCCAAGTATTTGGAGGCAAAGCGTGGCTTATAACCAAAGGGTCCCATGCCCGTTGAAGATGGGACTCGTACAGAGAATAAGCAAGAAGCCGACACGGGGAGGTCAAGTCTCATTCCTCCCCTTAGCGGCCAGTCCTGTCGCCTTTTCTTTGACGCCTGCTGTATACGAGCCCAGGCGCGCTGCAGGGGGCAGGGGTCTGAATGTGCGGAACAGGGAGGAGCCTCATTTCCGGCACCTGCCATGTGTCGAGCACGCTGAGCCCCTGGCTTCAGCAACCGTTCTATTGCGTGCGGAGATCCTGGCCTGTCCCCAGACTGGGGACAGAGGCTCCGAGACATGTCCAGACTTCCGTCATCAGCCTGACCTGACGTGGTCATCCATGCTCTTCAGACACAACTTGCAGGGACCCCCCACTGTAACGTGTGCCCAGGGTAACCCATGCCCTAAGGGAGGGAGAGACCCTGGCCACTGGGGAGGGAGCAGGGCAACGAGTGACCAGCACTTACTGGTGTGTTTGCGGTTGGTGCTGGCGAGGGCTTCCCTGCAGCAAGGGGGCGCTGTTAGCGGGGGAATCGGCCCAGGGATTCTGCGGGGAGAAGCCTGCTGGGTGTGCACGTCTGACTGTGCAGCCACCGAGGCTGCGGGATCAGTACCGTCGGGACTTTGGACCTGGGTCTGTACACAAGCGGCTTAACTGGGGGGAGACGGTGGTCACAAGAGAAGGATTCTGTCCCATCCCATGTTGTCATCATGCCTCAAAAGTTGGAAACCTCATAGGCGTGTAGGTGTACAGTACATCCCTTTAAAAACACCTTGGTTGGGGATTTCCTGATATCAGAGCCTTTCTCATCATGGTCAACCCAGACCTCGTAACCATTACTGTTTAGGTAATAATCCACATTGAAAGAATAATCTACAGATGAGTAGGACAGCACAGGGAACTATGTCCAGTCTCTTGGGATAGCCCGTAATGGCAAATAATATGATAAAAAGAATATATATATATATATATATACACACACACACAAATGCACATACACATATATGTACGTGTGCCTGTTGTACAGCAGAAATTGATTCAACACTGTGAATCAATTCTTCCCTAATAAAAATAAATTTTAATAAAAAACTTTTTTATGAAAAAAATGATACGTAGATGAGGAACGAGGGTCTGAGGATAGCGAACGCAGCAGTGTCTTATCTAGCCTTGAAGCTGATGCTAAGGCCACGTTATCCCACTTGAAGACTTAGGAGGACACAGGTTCAGACTGGGAGGGACACTCCACACACAGACCCTGTGAGCCGGAGGGCTGGCCTGCCAACATGGTTCTGGCTTCTTCTACGGACCCTAAGGAATTTACCCGGTGCTTTATACCTCTAGCGCCTCGAAGGTCATTGAATGGCAGGTGGCAAGGAGCCCGAAAGGCCTTCTCTTCACCGCCCCCCACTGCCCCCCTGCCCAGATGCTCCAGACCCTCTCGCCCCCAGTTGTAGCTGGAGCTCAGCGCAGCTCCGGGCAGCCCACGACATTGTAGGACGAGTCCACGGATGAGAAAAGACCTCCCTCCTTGTGGGTCACACCTGTGCTTCCGGAATTTAGTCCCTGAAGCTGTATAGACCGAGCCGGTGTGTCTTCCTCAGGTCCGCCCTTGCAGCTGTCCTCGCATCAAAGGAGGGGGAGAGATGTTGCACGTGCCTTGCGGCCATCAGAAGACAAGTGTGACGCTGCTCCCCGTCCCCTGATGCTCCCGCATGCCCTGCCTGTCCTCCCTGAGACACAGACGGCTTTAGGATCCTTCTCAAAGCTGACCTCGGCCCTCTGGACGTGGGCCCGCAGCGCCGGCGAAAGGCTGTGCAGGGGAGAGGGCGGGGCTCAGAGTCTAGTCCCTCCCCCGTGGGGGGTCAGTGACGCCAGTGGCCCTGCGCCCCCTGCCCTGGTGTGCAGCGGACAAGCGTGCACTCACCTCTCCTCCATCACGTCCCTTTAGTTCTCACCCTCCTGCCTGAGGATTCTTCAGCATCCCCAAGTTTCTTCGTGGAGCCCCAATCTGAGACTCCTTTTCTTTTTTGCTTTTTTTATGGCCACACCCCATGGCATATGGAGGTTCCCGGGCCAAGGATCAAATCCAGGACACAGCTGGGACGCGGCTGCGACCTACAGCACAGGTGCAGCAACGCTGGATCCTTGACCTGCTTCTTCAGGCTGGGGATTGAACCTGCACCTCTGCAGCGACCCAAGCGGCTGCAGTCAGATCCTTAACCCCGTGTGCCACAGCGGGAACTCCCCGGATTCTTTTCTTGAGGTTGAATCCTGATCCGTGGCCCTCACCCTGGGCGTGAGCACACCCCCAGGACACGCCCTGATGTTTCAGGGAGGAAGACGGGCTTGTGCACAGAGCCCAGCCCTGCACGACCCCCTCCCCCGACACCCGTTTCCCCGTCTCCTTCCAGACGGACACGTTTGCGGATTTCGACACCATGACGGATCGGTTACTGGACGAGATCATCCAGCACATCCAGCTGTACAACCTCTCCATAGCGCGAATTAGGTAAGAGGAAACCGCGGCAGTTAATGCTGGGGACCGAGGGAGGGGCGCGGTGTGAAAGGGTTTGCTGTGTACCCGTTCAGCACGGTGCCTTCTGGATGCCAGCCTGGGGTAAGTGAAGCCGTGACTTTTCAGGGAGGGGACTAGTTTCGGAGCAGAAGCGAGCACCGGGATTGCGTGACACGTGCACCTGTCGCAGCACGAGTGCAGGGGACACCCACTGGGCCCTTGGTAGGGAGAGAACGGGACTTAAACGCATATCCCTGGGTTTGACATCCTTGTTCTTCTAACCCTCGCAAGTTTGTGTCCCGATTCCACCGTGTCACCTTTTACAAGCTCTGCAGCTCTGAGCCTCTGTTTCCCCATCTGCTAAGTGGGGCCAGCCCTGGGAGGGTGGATCACGTGCCCAATGAAAGGGTTTCAGTCGGTGCTAAGTGTGTCCTTCCAGTCTTACGGACTCGGAACTTGACCACGTGGTTAGGGTGGTGGTCAGCAGCTTGTGTCTTTTGCACACTCGCAGTTGTGGCTCTGTCCCCTTTAGCCCTCGGAGAGAAACTGTCACTTCCTTATTTCACAAATGAAGACCCAGAGGCCTGCAGCAGAGGTTATAGGTACAAGTGAAAGGACACACGGGAGAAGCAGGAGGGCGCTGAGCCTTTCATTTAACAGGGTTTCAAGAAGTAGCTATTTCATTGGAAAGCAGGGGTGTGTCTGGTCCCCAGATCTGCTGGCTGCAGTCCGGCTGGAGCAGAGCCGGCGCTGTGGGCTGAGAGCAGCAGCTCAGCTGCCGTGTTCCGGGTGAACCAGGGAGGAGTGAAATCGGAAAGGCAGGCAGAAGTCAGCTCAGGGTGGCCTCGCAAGCCCCGCCGAGGAGCTGGGATTTCACCCTGCGAGTGACCAGGAAGACTCGGTGCTCGGAAGTGTATGTCAGAAAGGGACCCCCAGATGCCCTGACGAACCACAGAGTCCAGGGTTGGGGGGGCGCTGCTCTATGACACAAAGCCAGGAAGATGCCCACACGCGTCCCGACCTCACTGGGCACAGACCTTGCATTCAGCAAAGCCTCATCTCGGGCTTCACGTGACCAGCGTTTAGAACCCGGTGGAGACCCCTCTGCCAGCTCTCCCGAGTCCCGTGGGAGCTGGAGGGTGGCTCGCCCCCGATGCTGCCCGTCCAGCGCTTTCCCGGCCGGCAGCCGGCCTCCTGCGGTCGCTCACGTGGACCGCTGCCGTCTCCCCACAGCTTCATCGGCCACTCCCTCGGCAACATCATCATCCGGTCGGTCCTAACGCGGCCGCGGTTCCGGTACTATCTGAACAAGCTCCACACCTTCCTGTCGCTGTCCGGGCCTCACCTGGGGACCCTGTACAACAACAGCACCCTGGTCAGCACAGGTAAGGCCCTCCCGGCCCGTCATGGCTCAGAGCTTGCGTGGGGCCCGAGGGGAGAGGGACGAGAGACGGGCGCTCTTCCGATGGAAGCTGGTGGCCCTGGAGCTTCTTCAAAGCATGAGATGGAGGGAGACGAGCCGGGCTCAGCAGGCTGCTCTTTGGCTTGTGAGCCCGTTGAGATGGGGCGAGACGTCTGCCGAGGTCTCTTCCGCTTTCTGTGGATGAACAGCTGATGCCCCGCGGCTCTGGCTGGAAAAGACGAGGGTGTGCCATGGTGTGCCGGAGGGCGCGTGGGCGGCTCGGTCCGCTCAAGCTGCTGGAACAATCGCCATGGACCCGGGGCCGAGAAACAACAGCCACGTATCTCTCACACTTCTGGAGGCTGGGGAGCCTGGGATCGGAGCGCTGGCAGGTGTGGGGTCCCTGGGGAGACCTCGCCCCCTGTCCATGGACGGCCGTCTCTACACCGTGTCCGCCCGGCAGGGCGGCGGGAGGGCCCTCCCCTCCCAAGTGCCGTCTACAAGGGCGCTGATGCCGTTCCCGAGGGCCCCACCCTCGTGACCTGGTCACCCCCAAAGGCCCCCCCAAAATACCCTCACGTGCAGGAGTTTAGTTTTCGACACAGGGATCTCGGGGACACACACGTTCGGTCCACAGCAGTGGACTTTGAGTCACGTCACTTCGCAACGCATCTGTGGTTAAGTCTAACCCAGACATTGAGGAAGACATTTAACCTCCGTGCTACTTAGTTTCCTTAGTTGTAAAATGAAGCTAATGCGTATGTGTGTTGTTTGTGTATGCGTATGGATACATGGATGGCATATAAATACATGCGTGTGGATATATATATACACGCTTGTCTGTAAACATGTATGAAACACACATGTGTGTGTATATACGTAGCCGTGCTTGTCTGAGCTATGTCTATTTTAGGTATGCATATCTCCATATGTGTATATATATGCATGTCTATAAACACGCACGCACGCGTATCTAGATGCATGTTTTTGTCTTTCTAGGCTTGTGGCTCATGCAGAAATTGAAGAAATCCGGGTCCCTTCTGCAGCTGACCTTCAGGGATAACGCTGATCTGCGCAAGTGTTTCCTCTACCAACTAAGCCAAAAAACAGGTGGGTGACTTCCTCTGCAGCCTGGGGGCGGCGGTGCGAGGGGGCTGGAGGCCCAGCGCCTGAGACCCCAATTACTTTCCCTGCTATGTGAACTCACTCCTAGAAGGGGGTACTTGGGCTGTACTGTGTTCCCAGCTGCTCCTGGAGCGCCCCCCACGGAGAGCCGGGCCTGTGACCCGCTGTCCCTAGAGCAGACCTGCAGCCCCCGCTTCCCACCAAGCTTTGGAGGCCCTGAGGGCACAGGCCTCAGGGTCCCTGCCAACTCACCCTGGGGCAGAGCCCCCTACGGAAAGGGGAGGGAGACGCTGCTTCTGTTGAGAGCGCAGAGGGTCCTGGGGGCGGGGGCGGGGGCGGGGGGCAGCTCTGAG
>PVHT020000230.1:30097392-30135184 GCA_004024745.2 Catagonus wagneri | reverse complement strand
CCTCCTCCCCCTCCTCCTTCTTCTCTGCTTCTTCTTTCCTCCTCCATCTCCCCCTTCTCCCTCTCCCCTCCCCCCTTCTTCTCCTGACTTTGGTTTAAAAAGCAGAAAGAGATGCTATAAAATTGGGTTATGATGCTCCTTGTACAACTGTAAGTGTAGTGAAATTCATTGAGTTCGAAACAAGAAAAAGCGGAAAGAAGTGATGAAGGTGCCCGTCTCTTAGGCACATCAGATGTTCTGTCCCAAACAGGAGCCCGACACACAGAGCCAGTGTTTTCCTCTAGATCCTGCGCCCCAATTCAATCAGCCCCCAACCTCCTTCCTGTCTCCCCTCTCCGCTGCAGGACCCGTTTACGCAGAAATGATCGACAACCTCCTGCGCCCCCTGGTGGACGCCAAGGACTGCACTCTGATTCGGCACAACGTGTTCCACGCGTTGCCCAACACTGCCAACACCCTGATCGGCCGAGCGGCGCACATCGCCGTGCTGGACTCCGAGCTCTTCCTGGAGAAGTTTTTCTTGGTGGCGGGGCTCAACTACTTCAAGTAGCGGCTTGGAGGGAGCGGGCCTCGGGGAGAGCTCGGCAGAAACCTCTCAGATCCCCGAGAGCCCTGGCTGAGACTCGCTTTTCCAGACCTCTGTCATTCCAGGGTGGAGCTCGGGAGAGGAAGGCGCCGCCGAGCGATGGATGGAGGGCGGGCGGTGACCCTTCGCGGTGCTTTCATTTGGGGGAGACCCGGGGAAGCTGAAGCCGGGGTGGAAAAGACAACAGACCTTGCCCGCACCTGTCCAGCCGCCTGGAGTCTCACTCAAGACGCTTGCTAGGAAAATCTGGAGAAAATAAAGAGACCAAGTACCTAGAGTCGGTGAGCCCACCTTTTTAACCACCACCGGCTCACAGAGAGATGGCTCCAGTTTAAGCTAGATGTGTCCGGTATGCTACTTCTTCATAGCTTTATCATTTCTGATGCACACAAGCATTTCAGAACTCAGGTTAACCTCTGCGCAACGCATTTGTGTAAATAGAATCCCGAATAGATTCAACCGTGCCACTTGTTCAGGACCGCGGGAGGCCCAGACTCTCATCCTCTCCTCGTGTTTTCTCAACAAGGGACAAAGGAATGCTTTACCAACTCCAATTTTATTTCACAGCAGCCGTGGGTGGGCAGTGTATGCTTTATCAGGAGATACGGGTGACGCCACTGGTAAATGCAAGTTGGTTACAAAGGAAAAAAGCGGAGGGAACACGACGCGCTGGCTGGTCCTTTCCTATGCATAGCCCTGGTCCCCACGCTGTTTGTGTGATGGCTGAAATCTCTGTCTGTCGTAGGCCACGTTGAGACTAAGCCTAGCGGAAGAGGGCGCTGAGATGAATGCACGCCTGCGGGAAGCTGCAGCCGGCACACTTCCAAAGAAATGCTCTCCTAGCATTTGTTGCACTTGCAAAAAATTAAAACCACTCACACGGCCAGCTGCTTCTCCTCTCCGTGGAGGGGCAAAGACACCTAACTGGAGGAGTGCTGGATTTACAACCTCAGGGGAGCTCTGAGAAGGGTGCTGGTTATCTTTCACTAGACATGTCTTCTTGCCTTAGGAAAATAAAGGGCTAGGAAAGGTCACCACCGATAAACCCCAATAGACCACAGGGACAAACGTGAGGTCAGAGAGGAGAGCAAGAGCCAGTTTGTGGGCTCGACTTAAAACTGTCACCGGTAAGTGACAGTTTTAAGGGGAAGTTTGGAAGATTACCGAGGGGTTTGATGTGGTCCCGAAGCCTGAGTACAGGCCATGGGCTGAAGGAAGCCTAGGAAATCATTCCGCTGCCCCGAAGGGGTGCATGAACCGGGACCAGGGTTCATTAACACGGGAGACCCGTCTTCTTGGGGCAAAAGCTCCTACGCCTGCAAAATTCCCTCCCAAAAGCATGGAAACGCATCTGGGACCAGATTCCCGGCCCCAGCACCTGGACCCTAACCTTGGCGGTGGCCACCAGGGCCGTGGTAGTGAGCCACGTGATTCCTGGGCAAACAAAGTAGACCGTTTGAAACAAGTCCAGGTAGACAACCTCACAGGGGAGCAGACATAAGAATTTCTTAAGAAAAGATAGCAAGGGGGTTGAAAGAGCAACACGCACGCGGGAGATTGAGGGTTTCTGTGGGTCTCCTTTGAAGGTTCCTTGTATGTGGTCCAGACCCGTGTGGGGTCAGTGAGCCCCCAGTGGGTATTTTCCCAGGTTCCCAACGGGCACAGCGAGACCGGTCTGCTGTATAACCCAGAAGGAATTTGCTTCCTGCTGTGCAGCCTGTGATGTTGCGATTCTTGACAAGTGCCCACGCTCAGTGCAGGACCATGTGTTTGTGGCAACTTCTCCTTTTTGGTCCCATGGGGAGCCCTGCCCCTCTGAGGAGCGTTGCCTTTTCGTGTTGCCAGTGCCCATAATCAAAGTGCGTCACTCCCTGGTCGTTTGAAAGACTGTGTGGCCAGCGGTTAAGGAGCCAGGGTGAATCCGTGATCATTGTCTTTCCCAATAACCAGATGCTATTTTTAACTTCAAGATGCTGTCTGGACCTAGAACTAATGGCAATAAACGTCCAGCCGCATGGTGCACCTCGTTTTTATAGGGGTGCTCTGCTGTCTTTGTAAACCCACTCTGGCCTCTGAGCATCTATTATAATTGTGTAGAAAGTACATCTCTATATTGTAAATAAGAGTGTCCAGTGTTGCGTGTCATGCCTCATTTGAAAAGGCTTTTTTATGTCTCTTTCTATTGAAGTATAGATATATAATATATACATGAGAAAATATATATAATGTAAAACAGGGACATTCTATTATTGATTATAAAATTATAAACAAAATGCCTGCCAAGATGATAATCATAGTATGTCTTCATTCTCGGCATAATTTTTTGTCGTTGTTTGTATGATTTGTCAAAGTTTCTCAGAACTAGTTAGAAGTAAACGTTCCTGATGTTGAGATGAACTGGGATTTGTTGGTCGTGAGTCCAGCACACTCAGAGGAGCGGGGATGAACCTAAAGTCGCTTGGGGGCATAATAAATACTTCAATGGCAGGTTGAAATCCACCAGAGTGTAGGCACCTGGAGGGAAGATGGAGCGAGAACAGATTCCTGTGAGCTTCTAGAAGCCACAGATATTTACTGAGCAACCTCCCTCTGTGCCCCGTGGGAGCACAGGGGTCAAAGGCAGAGTCCCTGCTCTCTGTGAACACAAGGAAGACCCAGCCTTGGTATTAGAACATGATATAACGGAGGCTCTAAAAAGACACAGGCAGGATCAAATCCAGGTCCGTAGACGGCCATTCCTCATTGCCTGGAGAGGCTAAGAATGGGACTTTGAAAGTGAGGCTTGAAAATGAGGGACTTGCCTTGCCCAGCCTGTTCCCACCGAGCGCACGAGTTCATCAGAGCATTTATTCACTGATTCAATCCCTCATTCATTCAACAAATACGTATCGAGGGTCAACTCCGTGCCGGGGATGTAGTTTATAGCTGAGCCAGGACACCAGCCCATCAAATGAGAAGTTAGACCAGGCAGGCACCGCGGAGGTGGGGCGCGTCTGACGGGGCTCCGAAGACGGGTTCCCCTTTTCTGATGGGGGGAGTGTGGTCCGGGAGGGGCTCCCGGAAGACGTGATGTCTAAGCCCAGACGCAGGTGGAAGGTGGATGGCGTGGATCCTCAGGGAGGGAACAGAATGAGAACAAGGTTTAAGGTGAGAGCGAGCTGGGAGCCCGTGTGCGGTGGACAGGCAGGTGGAGAACCATTGGGGGTGCGGGAGTGACAAAACGGAGATGTGCGACGTCACCACCATGCCGGACTTTCTTCTTCTCTCAGGAGGAAATTTCCGTTGTTAACATTAGTAGGAAAATTTTTACTCGGTTATGAGTTTCCTGTGGGAGACAGGGCTCACCCCCCACCCATCATCACGTCTCTCTCCAGGGTTATTGAATTGAAAACATGTCCTTAGGGATTTGCAATCTCTCAAGTGTAGTAGACACTTTTTTTTTTTGCCATGATGTTTGCCTGGATTTCACTTTTGAGCGCTGCCAACAAGCAGGGGCTGCCACGTGCAGCTGCACAGGTTGTATGAAACAGAAGCATGGCCGTGGCAGTGACCACACAGAAGAAGAGTTGTGCTGTCTTATGTTGTTCTTAACGGGTGTCCATCCCCAGTGTCCTTAGGAAGGAAGGCTGTCACTCTTCAATTGATAGAGCCAAGCCCCTGTACTCACATCTGGATCAGTTTTTCTTCCTTAGTTTTTCGTTCACTTTTCACTTCTATGTTTTACTGACAATCTGTTTTGCATTGGGTGTTGTACTAGGCTGTAGAAATATCAAGATACAGCGTGTAATTCTAAGCACTGAAAGGATCTGAGATAATAAAACTCAATGTTTTATTTTTAGTTGTTAGTTTTTACATTAAAACCCATGGAAGTTCAGAATTGGAAGAGGAACAATGGGTAATTCGATGCAGACTCTGTCTATATTTTGCATCCCAAGTTATGCTTTTTCAGCCTCCACTGATCACGTGGGTATCTGTATAAGGCAAAGCAAGAGTGCACAGGCGTGGAGTTCCCTGGTGGCCTAGCGGTTAAGGACCTTTTCACAACTAAATTATAAAGTGGAGGACATGGATGTCCTTGTGTCATAGGTGTGGTTATGATTGTCTGGCTGCAAGACACAGCTCTTAAAGCCAAGTCTTCGTGACTCAACACATTCAGAAATTTTCAGAGACAAAATGGACCTAGGCCCTCATTTATCTCATATTTAGTAAGTGAGGGAGCAAAGGAATGGAACTAAGTTATGGTGCACGAACTGGGTTTGCTAGGTCTTGTGCAGAGACGATTTCATTTAGTCTTTACAACGCATACAACGTACAGAGGGTGCTGAGAGAAGTCAGGTAACTCGACTAAGAGGTCACACAGCTTAGCAATGGCAGAGCTGCTATTTGAGCCTCCATTTTATCCTTCTTGCTACAATTCCTCCCACCTGGAGAAGTTAATAAATTGCAATTGTCACTCATTTGTTAAAATCAGTGTCAGGGTTCCCATCTTCATCTCCTCAACCGTAACCTTAGGAGATCATAACATAATCTTGAAACCCTTTCCTGTACAAGACACCTGCATAAACAACACATTA
This sequence comes from Catagonus wagneri, assembly GCA_004024745.2. Lineage (NCBI taxonomy): Eukaryota > Metazoa > Chordata > Mammalia > Artiodactyla > Tayassuidae > Catagonus > Catagonus wagneri. Next base: position 30,130,024 of record PVHT020000230.1, on the reverse strand, counting down.
GACGGCAAAGGAAAACATGATTCAGTGACAGAGCTGGTTTTATGAAGCACTGTCCATGAGGATAATGGGGTGACTGGCTGGCCTGTCGGCTCTTGGCTAATCTCAAGGCTTTTCCTTCCATAGCCGCCCTCGACCCTGCCCTTCCATCTACACCTCCTGTCTCTCTCTGCTTTTCCCACGTGGGAATGGCTGGTTATCCCCACCTGGGAATTGATTCCTTGTACTCTCGGTTTTGTACCTGAACTTGGTGGTTCATGGAGTGTAGGCTCCTGCTTCGGGATGGATCTGAGCTCTATGTCTTCCCATCAGAGCTCAGTTTTCTCACGGTTCCCCGAGCCCCTCCCGTCTCAGGTCCTCTGTGCTGGCAGGTCTCCCCGACCTGTGCTCCTTAGAGCGGGGACCTTGTCTGATTCATCAAGGTACCCCATTGCCTGGCACAGAGCTGGGGTTCGGTAAGTACTGAAAGGGGCCAGACACTGATTCCCAGGCAGAAAGGGTTTGCTGTTGGCCCATGTTTACCCTCTAAGCTTCTGCATTTGCAAGAGGAAGGTGGTTTCACGAGAGAAGACCCAGTGGCAGTTTGCTCTGGTGGGAAAGGCCCTCTCTCTGGGGTAATCTTTCAAGCCAGGGGGATGGTGTCAAATATTCTCATCTGTAAAATCGGCTTCAAATATATCGGAGGAGTTCCCAAGTTCACGCCGTGGCTCAGCAGACTACGAACCTGACTAGTATCCATCAGGATGTGGGTTCGATCCCTGGCCTTGCTCAGTGGGTTAAATGTCCGGTGTTGCCATGAGCTGTGGTGTAGGTAGCAGACGTCGTTCAGATCCCACATTGTGGAGCTGTGGTCCGCAATTGCAGCTCCGATTGGACCCCTAGCCTGGGAACCTCCATATGCCACAGGTGCAGCCCTAAAACAAAAACAAAAAAAGGCAAAAAATGTAATTTAAAAGGCATTTTGGAGTGGGATTGGTGTTGAGAAAGGGGAAAGCAGAGTGTCTGGAGCAGTGCCTGTGTAGGGTAAGCCTTTTAGATTTGGAGCGATGACTCAGAAATATTTTATAGCAAATGCTACGTGTGTGGTTTTCTTTACAATCAATGGGCACATTTTCCCATTCATACATGACGGCCTGGGGAAGAGCAGCATGTTGGAGACGCGAGGCTTCACCTTCCCAGAGTCAGGACATTCTATTCTGATGCCAGAAGCCTCCCCACGGGAGTCTTCCAGCTCAAGTCAGTGCGTGATTGGGTGATCTATGCAGTAAAAACGACTTTCCTGCTCAGGGTAAAATGTAAGCCATTCTAAGCTTGAGAGTTGAGAAAAGGCTGCAGCCTGACACACAGCTGAGAACAATATTATATCCGATTTGAGGTGTTTGGAAGTATTAATTCTGTAAAATGTCACTCCGTCTTTTTATTGCATTGGCTGAAAAGACTTTTAACACTTGGGCTAAAATGTCTTGGAGTCCAAGGTTAAACGTATTGCATATGGCAAAACACCCTGCTGTTTCCTTCTTGCTCCAAGGAAGTTTAATAATAATCCAGGTACGTCCAATAACCTATGCGTCTGTCTTTTGCTTGTGTTTTTTTTTTTAAAGAAAGTTTTCTTTTTTTTTTTGCAATTTTTTTTCTTTTTCTTTTTTTTTTTTCTCTTAATGGATTTTATTTCACTTATAGGTAAAAGAGCACCTCATTCTGTCCCATGTCCTGTCTTGCTTGTATGTAACAATATTAAAGTCTGATTTTACTTTCATAAACAATTTCCCCATAACTTACACTTGAAGGCATTTCTTTCTTTCTTTTTTTTTGGTTACCTCGAGACATATGGAATTCCTGAGTCAGGGATCAGATCCCAGCTGCAGCTGTGACCTACACCAAAGCTGCGGCAACACCGGATCCTTGACCAACCATGCCAGGCTGGGGATCAAACCTGCATCCCAGCACTGCAGAGGTGCCCCCTATCCCATTGCACTGCAGCGGGAACTCTTGAATGCATTTCTTTTTTCTTTTCTTTTTTTTTTTGTCTTTTGTCATTTTAGGGCCGCACCCGGGGCATGTGGAGGTTCCCAGGCTAGGGGTCTAATCGGAGCTACAGCTGCCGGCCTACACCACAGCCATAGCAACACGGGATCCAAGCCAAGTCTGCAGCCTACACCACAGCTCACGGCAACACCGGATCCTTAACCCACTGAGCAAGGCCAGGGATCAAACCCGCAACCTCATGGTTCCTAGTCGGATTTGTTTCCTCTGTGCCATGATGGGAACTCCCAATGCATTTCTTTTTTTTTTTTTTTTCTTAATGGATTTTATTTCAATTATAGGTGTACATAAATCATCACAAGTCAATTTTACAGATTTTGTAACCCAAATCCCCAGTGCATCCCCCCACCCCCCAGATTGTCTTATTTGAAAAACTAAGGTTTTCCAAAGTCTGTGAGTCATTGTCTGTTCTGTAAGAAAGTTCATTGTGTCTTTTTAGAATTTATAATCTAGTGCAGGGAGTGGAACCCCCCACCCCCAAATGGAAGAAGGTCCATGAGAGAGAGGAATAAGGTAAGAGAGAAGACGGGAAATGGTGAGAATATTATCCCGGTGCCTCTTAGAACGAGTCAGCCTCCTGATATTAGACTTCCAGCCTCCCATCAGGGTCTGGAAGAAGAAAACCAGCCCAGATGAGACCCCAGCCGTGCCACTCAAGCAGGACCTCACAACTGCTTGGGGCTACCACGCCCAGGTCAGTGTCAAGTTAGGAAATCTGCAAAAGGGGAAGCTCCATGGTGCATATCACAGCTCCACCACCTCCCGAATGTCGTGTTGCCTGTAGGACAAAGCCTTTGGAGGCTCTGAGCTCTCTACTTATTTTTAAATGAATGATTAGACTACAGATGATCCGATAAAGAAATGGTCCACCGGTTGTGTCCCCAAACGTTATCACACTCAGGATTGACCAAGAGAACTAGCCTGTGGCTTTTTATTTACCGAGCGTACCACGCGGGGGGCTCTGGGATTTGTTCTGTTTTATTCCGTCTTAGTTTCGTTTTCAAATGCGACTCCTACCTTTAGGAGGTAAAGAAAAGCAGGATCTTCAGCCTGGTCCTTTCTCTGAAAAAGAGCCTGAATGTATAGCTTGATGCCACTGTGAATTCCTAATGCATATTTATTCTGGGGACAATGTCTGTAGACAGTAACTACAAATCTCCCACACCCTTGGAAACTGTAAAATTCCGACACCGGGAGTAACCAAGTCATCAGAACCGATATAACTCTACTATTTTTCTACATTTGCTTTTGGGGTTGGCATTTTGTGTAGCTCGTGATGTGTATCAATGATAACAATGAAAATAATAAAAACTCCATTGACTTTCTTCGGCCAGGACTTTGTGTGTATGGAGTGTACGGTCGCCACTCTTTAGGGATGTGTGTGGGGCTGACGGTGTTACAGCTCCATTTGGTCAGAGGACTTAGGGCATATGACGCTCTTTTCTGGGATGCACACGATAGGAAGGGTACCTGGGGTGGTTGAGCAGAGCAATGAAGAAACTCCAGACTGGACCTTAGAAGGATCGAGTCAGGAATAGGATGCCCCATGCAACGAACAGGAGGCCCACGTCTTCATCCTTTTGTTCACTGCACCCTGATGACTTGGACGTTGTAACAGAGCTGCTCATTCCAGATGCCTCTGGAAGGATGAGCTCTCGGTCTCTGGCTGGTGGAGGCTCAGAAGCAGCATCCGTGGGCGGAAGAGCCCACGGTTTCCCGTGACCCCGGAAGGTCCTTCCTGATGGGTCCACGCCCTCTGCCCTCTGCCAGTAGAAACCGGCCATGAGCATAACTCCTGCCGGGAAAGGAGCTCCCGGGCAGGTCTGGGCACCATTTGTAATCTGTGATAACTGCCACGTGTCTTTATAAAAGCGCTCTGGTTTCAGAGACTGTATGGTGCAGTCTGTGGGGTGCGGTGTGGTGTCTACGCCACCTGATCCTATTCCCTCTGGCCCCGACTCTTTAGACCAGAGATGAACACCCGAGCCAAGGACAGATCTTCTGTAGAATGGCCAGTGACCTGTAACAGACAGACAGACAGACAGACAGACGGGGGAGACTATCCAGACCAGTAAGATTAACTCCATCTCTCGAGAGTCTAAACAGGAGAATGTGGTGGCAGCCAGACTTTGCAGGAGAAGGAGCAGAAAGACAGGGAAGCGGCCTGAGCAAATGGCCAGGTCATTGCCAAGAGGGCCCCCAGTGACCGGTGGCTCTGATCAAGGTGGGGGCAGCAAGGTCATCAGCCTGGAGCTGCCTTGTGTTCCTACTTCCGGTCTCTGTGGGGTCACGAGAAACCCCAGTCCTGGGTCTCCCGTCAAGGATTCTGCATCTGAGTGCTGTTTGGGACCCTGAACAAGGAGATTCAGACTCACATACACTGGAGTAGAAAGTGTGAGCTTAATCTGCCAGTTTTTAACAGATTCTTCCCAGCTTGATATCCTGTTTTTTTTTGGAAGACCCTTAACATTCGTCATTCCAGTCAAGTCTGTCAATTAGGAAAAGCAGAAAATACCACCTCCCACGCCTTAGATGGGGGAAACTGAGACTCTGAGAGGCTGAGGAAATCACCTATTTCCATGACAACCAGGGCTACGGTCAAGACTTCAGTCCAGCTCCAATTTTACGCAAACGTTTTAAGAGTCTCTGAAATGGGCAACTGCTGTGTCAAGTGTTGGGTGAAGACAGAGGGCATTTATCAGAGATTACAAATGGCGCTCAGGTCCGTTATCCCAGTGGCCCCTCGCCAAGCTGTGTAAGACAGGACCGTCTGAAGGGTGAGCGATATAAGGCACAGAGAGTTTTAAGGGTTTAACCAAAATTGTGTCTCCAATAAATGAAAGAAAATAAAAAGAGGCGCTCCATCCCAACTCCCTCTCTGGGTCTAGTTGTCCTTTCTGCCAAAACGTTGGCGGGGATGCAGTTGAAGATGCTCTTCCGAGGGCTGATGCCTGGGAAGAGCACCCCAGGGGAAGCTGGTGACCTTGACGAGGAAGTAGGTCACGCAGGCGCGGAATGACTGGACAGCAGACAGGCAGGAAAATTGAACCTATTTTGCCATTCACCTCAGGCTTCTCCTTCAGGGACCCTAAGTCCCGGAGCCAGCGAAATATGAGGGGACTGCGTAGGAACACAGGGACAGCAGCATTTATTGGACCCCTCTGCAGGGTCAGACGGCGGGCCAGGCGCTTTCTTAGTCCTGCAAGCTGGTGATATACGCAGTGTTATACCCGGTTGTCTGGATCAGAGGACAATGTGCCTGACTTCACGCAGAAGCTTGCCTTGGTCTCTGGGGCTCTTCGTCTCCTCCTTATAATAACCTACAAGACTTTGCTTCATCTGGCCTCTTGTCCCCCGTCCTGCCTAATCTGCTTCTCTCCCCGGCAGACCTCCAGCTTCCCCACTTGCTGCTTCCGCCCAGGTGTCTTTGCTGTTCCTCAAACATGCTATGGCACACGGTTGCCGCGAGGCTTTGCACGGGCTGTTCCCTCTTCCCGATGCCCTTCCTCCAGCAGCTGTGCACCTGCTCCTGCCCCGCCTTCCTTCCGGTCTTCACTGAACAGTCCTCCGCTTAGTGAGGCTTTCTTTCCCTGGAAGCGGTGGGCTAAAACCTCCCTGCTCCCCCCGCCCCAAATTTCAAAGCCTTCCTCTGATTCCTAGTTTCTCATCTACCACCATCTAACCTACTAGCTGTTTAGCTAGACTGTCAGCTTCAGGAAAACAGGAACTTTCTGTTTATTCTCCCACCCCCCGATTTCCACCTTTGCATTTGAATGTCGCGGTACATGGTAGGTCTTGAATAAGAACCTGATGAGTGAGTGAATGAAGGGCTGGGTATTTGAGGCATAGCAGGTGCTCAGTGACTCTTGACTAACAAATTCCCAAGCTCTTGCTGCTATAGCAGGCTGCCTCCCGGGGGATCGGTGACTCTGTCTAAGCACGTGGTTTTTCTCCGGTGTCCTGTGACCACCTCCCCGACGGGGGAAACAGGAAGGCAGCTGTGGGGAGACCCCTCCCCGGCTGCACACCTGCGGCAGAGCAAGTGGTGGAGCAGATTCGCGTGGCCTGCAGGGGGCGCCCAATGCCTGGCCAATAGCCGAGAGTCCACCCAGGCTTGGAGTTCAAACGTGGCTCTGTTTAATCGTCTGAGCAAGAAAGGAAAAGAAAAGGTGGAATTTGAAACGAGAGGAGCACGGAAGTCCAGAAGCTAGAATTAGAGCAGTATCATGCTTTTTTAGGATTTTCAGCTAGGAATAAAGCGACGAGTGAATTTATCTCAGTTCAGTCCGCAAGCCCTGATAGATGTGTGCCCTGTGTAGCCCTCGGCGCCAGGCACAAATCCATGTAAGAGGAGTCTGCCCTCCTTAACGGACGCTGGCTTTGACATTCGGTGATCAGCTCAAAAGCTACCTTCTCAGAAAGGGGTGCTCAGATCCCCCTCTGAAAGATGGCATTTACTAGTTTCTTTTAAAAGGCGCTCCCTGGCTGGCTGTAGGACACAGGGAGCCCTTGGAAGATCGGGGTACCATTCATTCTTTCATTTCAGCAGTATTTACTGAGAACTATAATGTTCCAGGCTCTGTTTAATCACCTGCCACTGGGGTTAATCATCTGCCATCAATGGCAAGAAGCTCGCTTTAATGAAGCTCACATCCTGGTGAAGCGGTTATGCAATGACAACGAAGCACAATGAAAGATGAAAGACAGTGTTTTTGTGTCACTACCTCCTTCAGAAAGTTTTCTCTGCTTCCAAGAGTTGAAATTGTTTTTCCTCCCTTTTCCATATAGAGTTTCTCGGTCTCTCCTTGAGGCCACATCATGCTAAAGGAGTATTATTATGGATTATTTATGATTCTTATGACTAATGATGGCTAACAGTATTTTCGTATTATTGAGAGTTTGATTTGTTTTTCCCTGTCAGATGGCACTCTTCTCGAAGGGCTCATCATTGACTCTGCGTGTAAGACTAAACCGTGGACCGAACTTTCTAGGTTTCCATCTCCTCATTTGTGAACAGTACCAATAACCCTGTGTGCGCTGCAGGAAACCCAGTCGGCCCTTCTTAGCCCTGTGACCTTGGCCTTCCTTGCCCTTCATTTTTCTTGCTGGGCCCTCTGTTGATCTGTCCCACGAGACCCCAGAAAAGATGCTAAGTTTGCCCAATCCTGTTTGTCCCCAGGCATAAGTGCAGGTGTGGGCAGCAGGAGGCAGGTGTGTCCCCAGGCACATAGCCAGGCCCAGGGGACAAATGTCCCACATGAAGCCGCTCCCTCGTGGCTCCTTCCAAGAGCTCAGCTCCTACAAGCAACTTGCAAATAAGAAGGGAAAAAATATTCATGGGAAAAATCAATTAAATTAATGCAAATGTGTCCTAAATCTAACCCCTTTATGCCTCCTGCTTTTTCCCCATTAAAAATACTAGACAGGAGTTCTCATCTTGGTTCAGCAGAAACAAATCTGACTAGCATCCATGAGGACGCAGGTTCAATCCCTGGCCTTGCTCAGTGGGTTAAGGATCCAGCATTGCCATGGCTGGGGCGTAGGCCAGCAGCTACAGCTCCGATTAGACCCCTAGCCTGGGAACCTCCACATGCTGCAAGTGCGGCCCGAAAAAGCACATAAAATAAAATAAAATAAAGGCGTGGTGTTTTAGGTCCCTAAGTGCGTGGTAACTTGTCACACGTGGAAAACTAACACACGCACGATTAAGACTCTTAGTGCCGTGCCGCAGGCCACGCTGCCTCCTCTCCTTGGCCCGTTTTATAGCTCAAGCCTCTGCGATTCAGAGAGGAAAGCTGCCCAAAGCCACCCAGCTCACGGGGGACGCAAGGCCGAGAGTTCTTCTTCCTCTTGTGTAGGGATTTCCTGATCCACCAAGCCCTCTCCCCGCTGGGGGCCTTCTTCTTCGTTTCTTCTTGGAGAAACGACATATTGCAGCAAAGCAGACATGGCGACTCCCGTTTAGAGGCTGCAGGGAGCATAGTTCACGGAGGCCCGGGGACCTGCCCGAGATAACGCCGAGATCTTCAATATCGTCGACCACGGTTCCCTGCCGTGATCCTTTTGCTGGGATTAGAGGAGCAGCGATTGGTTGAGCAGTGAAAAGGGCAGTTTCGGAGAGCGGTAGAAAAGCCTTGGCTTTCTGGAAGCCACGGGCATCACCACTGCAGATGATGACTGCTCAAACCAGCGCTGGGAAGAAAGATCATACATTTCTACATCTGGATGATTAAAAACCAAACTCGTCCTTAATCTGCCGCACAGATTCCATCGCCACCTCCTTTGTCACCATGGAAAGGAAGACAAAGAAGGAAAATAAATCCTTTCCGTAATACACCTGCTCAGTTCGATTTTACGAGCTGCTGCTTTATCCTGCTTACAGTCAGAGCAACGATAGGCTCTCTGCCGTTCCTGCCGGTGCCTTTGGTAAAATGAATTTTGAAAGACGTGTTAAATCTTGCACCTAATTGAATGAATGTATTTGCGGAATTTGAGCTGATGGAGATTATTAAAAGATCCAAGCTTCGAGGACAAAAAGAGTGAGGATCCATGTGTAAGGACTTCGTGCTCCCCTCCTGCAGCCCCCCCCTCCACCCCAGCAGAGGAAAGCACCCAGCTCCGTAGGAAGACAGACCTGGGGAGAAGAGGGCCTCACCCAGGTGGCTGAGGGGAGTGGCCGCGACTGAAAATACGTGAACACTGCCCAGCGCCGCTGGAGAGAGGTCCGCATGAGATGCTACTCAGTAAAGAGCTGTTTAGACCAACCAGATTGTTTTTTTTTTTTCTTTTTAGGGCCGCACCTGCAGCATATGGAGGTTCCCAGGCTAGGGGTACAATCAGAGCTGTAGCCGCCGGCCTGCACCACAGCCACAGCAACAACCAGATCCGAGCTGTGTCTGTGACCTACACTGCAGCTCACGGCAACGCTGGATCCTTCACCCAATGAGCAAGGCCAGGGATCGAACCTGCAACCTCATGGATGCTAGTTGGATTTGTCACCTCTGAGCCACTAGAGGAGCTCCAGGGAAATGTTTATTTATCTAGCACAATATTTGCTGGAATGATATTCCTCGTCAGAATTAATTTTGCCTCTTCTGTACATCCCTCTGTTTGGAATACCTTCCTCAGTCCATGAAATCAGATTTGGGTGTTTCTCTTCCCATTCCCCCCCCACCCCGCAACACCTGGCAACCATTTTTCCTATCCTCTGTTTCTATGAATTCAACATTCACTTTTTTTAGGTTCCACATGTAATTGATAGTACGAAGGATTTCTCTCCTCTGCCTGGCTTATTTCACTTAATGCTGTCCGGTTTCACCCATGTCGTTACAAGCGACAGGATTCCCTTTTTTACAGGTCGAAAAATGTTTCATTTTACATATGTATTATCTATTCATCCATTAAGGAACACGTAGGTTGTTTCCATGTCTTGGCGACTGCGAATAATACCACAGTGAACACGGAAGACAGGCATCGCTTGAAATAATTATTTTGGGACGTTTGCCTAGAAGTTTGAATTGCTAGATCACATGGTGTTTCCACTTTTAATTGTTTAAACTTTTATTGCCTTATCCATGACATATGGAAAGTCCCAGGCCAGGGATTGAATCCGAGCCACAAGTGCAACCTGCGCTACAGCTGCAGCAGCGCTGGCTCCTTTGACCCACTGCACCAGCCCGGGATCGACCCCAGGCCTCGGCACTGACCCGAGTTGCTGCATTCGTTTCTTAACCCGCTGTGCCAAGGCAGGAGCTCCTACCTTTAATGTTTTGAGGAAGCTCTGTAGTGCTTTCCCAGTGGTTTCACCAGTTTCCGTTCTCACCAGCAGTGCACAAGGGGTCCCTCTTCGCCACAGCCTCGCCCACACTCCTCCTGTCTTGTTGCGATTAGGAGCCATTTAACAAGAGTGAGGTAGTCGCTCGCTGTGGTTTTAGATTTGCATTTCCCTGACGCTTTGGGATGCTGAACATGCTTTCATGTATCTGGAAAATACACCTTCTATGGCAAAAAAGTCTATGTAGGTCTTTGCTCATTTTTTAGTATTTTAAAATTCAACTAAAATAAACATTTCATAAAAGCCACGATCTTGTCTGTTCCGTTCAGCTCGATCCTAGGCATTTAGAACAGTACACAGCATAAATCAGGCCCCCAGTCGTCCCTCTAAAACGCTTGTGGTGAGAGTAAGCCCCCTCCTTATTTTCTCCTTGAATGTAATTGCCCTAAACAGGGCGAATACCCGAGATCTTAAGATGTGCAGTGTGTGGGTCTCTCCACTAGAGGGCAGAGTTTGCTGCTTCTTTTTATTTATCTGCCAAAGGGCCTACAGCACAAATGCTCCAGAAGGCATAAAGGGCAGCTTTTTGGTCTCTAAAGGATGACACATAAAGGGTCCTCAATACCCACAAAACAAATTACCTAGTATAATTTGACATCATCCCTGCCAAAGTTCGAAATGAATGCAAACCTAATTCAAAACAAAAAACAAAACAAAAATATACCACTATTAAATGATTTTCTTCTTACAAATCGCTGTCACAGCAACAGAATGTTCAAACCAAGTAAACACATGGATGTGCCCGCATTCTGTGTTAATAGCAAATCCATCTCTCCAAGGTCCTGTGAAATAAGTGTTAAAATAAAGACTATCGATTTGGAGAACACCAAACCACGGCTCTCTCTGGACATCGACTTTCTTCTGTCCACTGGGTCCCTCCTGTCCCTCACGAGGTGGGGCCAGGGGGCTCTTGTCTCCTCTGACACCCTGCAAAGTCAGGCCCATTGCCACTTCTCAGGGCTAATCCTAACCCTGGGGCAGGAGGTCTTTAGCTGCCCTGATTTTGCTGCAGTGGTGCTCAGACCAGCTGGACGATAAGGACCGCCTGGTGTGACTGTTCAAAACACACATTCTTGGAGTTCCGCTGGTGGCTCAGCAGAAGGGAACCCGACTAGTATCCATGAGGATGTAGGCTCCATCCCTGGCCTCCATCAGTGGATTAAGGATCCAGCGTTCCTTCCAGCCGTGGTGTGGGTCACAGACATGGCTTGGATCCTGTGTTGCCGAGGCTGTGGTGTAGGCCGGCAGCTGCAGCTCTGATTAGACCCCTGGCCCGGGACTTGCGTATGCCGCAAGTGTGGCCTTAACAAAAACAAAAAAGAAAAAAAAAAGCCCCACACATTCTTGGCCTCCATAAATATCCAGTACGAGCCATGGTTTTACTTCCTTCATCTTGTAACCAGGCTCCGTGAAAAATGTCCTCTTCCAGAGTGGTTCTCAGATCTGCGTGTACCTCAGGATCACCTGGGAGCTTTGAAAAAAAATCCTAATGCTTACTCTTTACGCCAATTCAACCCGAGTCCCTGGGGGTGGAGCCTGGGTTGTACACGGCTGTAAATCTCCACAGTCGTTCTCATGGGAAGTCTGGGCGGAGAATCACAGTGTCTGACTCTAATGTGCTCTTCAAGCCTGACAATTTTCATATAGTTATTCACTCCATCACTGATTCATTCATTCATTCATTCATTCACTCATTCATTCTTCGACTGTTCACTCTTTCAAAGTGCTTTGGAGTCATAGACAGTTTTCAAAAGCCAACCATGAGGTCTCAGACAAACGATGTGACCTCTGAGCTTTGTCTCCTTTGCGGACTAAGACACTCACATGCGTCACTAGATGGCCACGGCAGTTAGTTGAGATACTGTATGAAAATATATGCCAAGCAGTTGGTAAATAACAAGCAGTGTTTGATAAGCAGTGGGTGTTGTTATTCAGTTCTTTTACAAACCATGTTGTCAGCACTGGGCTGGATTCTGCAGTCATGGTCACCCTGACAGGCACAGGGCAACCCCAAATTGCAAACACCAGGGGGTCAAGGGGCCCTATCGTGTACCCCCCAAAATACGGTAAAGCACAGCTGAAAAATACTGCTCTCTTCAAACTCTTTGATGAGCCTCTTAATTAAGGGTTAAAGTAATAATCGAAGCTATTGGTGTCTGGAGACCCTTCCGGATGGACAGGAGCTGGGGTGCAGGGTCTACAGGTGGGGCCAGAAAGTGAGGTTGAGCTGGACCAAGAGACTGTTGAGATAGTGCAACTTGGGAAGCAAAATATCCATTGGCGAGAACAGGGCAAAGATAAGGACAAGGCCATGAGGTGGGTGCCAAGATCCTCAAGAACCCCCCCAAAATTCATCATGGAAAAGAATCTAAAAAAGCATATATATGTACACACACACACACACACACACACACACACACACACACACACATACACACAAACATACCTACATAGCTATCACTTTACGGTACATCTGAAACTCACATGACATCGTGAATCAACTATTTATCAAAAAATTTAAAAAAATTTATAATGGAGAACGAAAAAGGGACTGGAAGATGGACAAATCCAGCCAATGACACTATGAGGAAAATATGGTCCAACGTGGCTAAATCTTTAGTGTTTTTTTTTAAGGGCCACACCCATGTCATGGAAGTTCGCAGCCTAGGGACCAGATCAGAGCTGCAGCTGCTGGCCCACACCACAGCCACAGCAAGGCCAGATCCAGGCTGCATCTGCCACCTGTGATGCTGCTTGCAGCGACACTGGATCCTCAACCCACTGAGTGAGGCCAGGATCCCACCCACATCCAGGACACCATGTCAGGTTCTTAACCCGCTGAGCCACAATGGAACTCCCTGGGTATTTTTTTTTTTTAAATAAAAGGATGAATACTAATTTTTATGTGAAATCTTTCATTTCTCAACCGTTGATACAAATTTCAAAATGAAATTTACCATGGCAAAAATACTTCGGGCAATTAAGGTCAGTGGATAACCATTTTGTGAACTTTGACCCGCGGGATGGTAATTCTTTCAAAGACCCTGGTAACCTGTAAAATTTGTGCAAATGTTGCTGCCGACTTAGCCAAAACCCACCATTTCATCCCTGTAAACAATTGCCAAAACTGTTTGGTTTGGCTTAAGCACTGCCCTTGATGAGCTTCTTAGGCTCAAAGCAAAGTGCTCTCAGAACAATGCAGACGATTGCACGGTGTGCTACGGGAAGTGTCCCGGGGTCTGGCGTGGGTGGGTAAGGAGAATGCTTCAGGCGAGGAAATTCCTTGCGGTCAAACATCGAGCAAAGCGGATAGCTCCAGAGGAAGCTCAATCCTCAGCACCGGCGCCGAAAACCATTCTTCTTTCCCCATTTTCCAGAGAAGGAAACCGAGGTGTGCAGAGGTTAAACGGCTGTGCCGAGGCAACGTGGGTAGCCATGCGATTCCTCTTTGTCCCTTCTGTCCAGGGATAAAGTCACTGCACTTGCTGGAGCATCCGAGCTTGTGCATCGCGTGGGTGTCTGGTCAGGTTAGAGCCAAGCAAAGGGATTCCCCAAGAGCTAAGTAATTAGTGATGTGATAAAATGGCCAACGGATCCCATGGTTTTTTGCTCGCACCAAGATGGAATGAAATTGCGTGGGATGGCTCAGATGAGAGATATTCTGTCCCGAAGACTCTTTGGGGTCCCCCGGCATCTGCAGAACAGAGTGGGAAAAGCTGGGAGGGTGAAGGAGGACCCCCTTCTCAGAAAGCTGATTTTCCAAACGTCTCCTTAGGGTGCACATGCTGCTAACTTTCTAATGAGGCACAGATTGAAAATGGCTAAACACACTTGTAGTGAAACCAGGGTGATGGGACCCAGAGGCACTGTGAAAAAATTCCTCTAATTGCAATTTTTAGTTATTATCAACATGGTCCTCGTACTTCAGGGATAACTACCAGAGAAGTTTTCTTTTCTTTTTTTGTCTCTACCATCTCCAGGTCTTTTAGAAAACAAGGAGATTTGGAGCAATTGCCTACTTCAGCACCAAGGACAAGTTGGCTTGTCTCCAGAATTTTAGTGCTGGTCTTGAATATTCATACACAGATCTTTTTAGAGAGTGAATGATAAGTGCTAGGCATGGGGCTAAAATTATTCCTCTGTTAGCTTTGTTAATATTAATACAACCATTGCTGTTAGCATTGATTGCTTATCACGGGCCAGATACTGTCATAACTATTGAATATGCATTGACAACTAAATTAAAATGTCTGGGGTATATTGGGTGCCAGGCACTGTATTAAATGCTATGCACCTTGAATATATTACTTAATCCTTACAATGACTTTTCGAACTGGATTATTGTCAAACCCTATATATAGATGAAATAGAGGTCTGGAGATGTTAAATGACTTGCCCCAAGCCACAACAATGAGAAAAAGTAAAAATGCAAGGTTCGACCTTTTCAGCTCCAAACTAACCCTGCTTGAGGGTATTTCTTCCCTATGGTATATACTTGTACCAATACCATATTGTCATAAAAACTATTATAGCTTTCTAATAAGTCTTACTGTCTGCTAATAAATCTTCCAACCATTTCCCTGTTTTAAAGTTTGCCTTAGCTGTTATTGTCGCTTGGACACGCCATATATATTTAGAATCACCTTGTCAATTTCCTTTTTAAAAAGTTTGGTATTTGACTATAATAATCATAAACTTATGGTTCAATCTGAGGAAAATCAAAATATTTACAAACACTAGTGGTAGGTCCTTCCCCAATCCGTCAGCAGGATGTACCTCTCCTTTCATTTAGGTTTTATTTAATTGTTCTCCCTCGTGTTCTGCAGTGCTGTGAATTATATAGGCCATATTTTGTCACTTGCTAGACTTGCTGTTAGATATTTGATATTTTAATGTTATTTTAAATGGCATTTCAAAAATGCGTTATGTTAAACTTTCTGATGGAATATGGAAATTGAATTGAATGTTGCATATTGATCTATATCTGACAATTTTCTAAATTCATTTCTTAATTCTAAAGAATGACTGGTCGACTTTGTTATGTATTCTCTGCTTGCAGTTATATTATCTGCAAATAATATCACTTTTTTCTTCCTTCCTTTTCAATCCATATGTCTTCTTCTATTTCTTTGTACTGGCAATAGAATTGTTTATGAATAATATCTATTAAGGAATTTGGTTCCGTTTTTTGCTAAGAGTTTTTCTTTTTTATTGTGACATGATGTTGACATTTATGAGTGATTTTCTTACATCTGTTGTGATGATAACCTGACAGCTCTCCTTTATTCTGTTAATAATGTAAATTCTGTTGATTAATTTGCAATTATTAAGCCACTTTTGCAGTTTTGAAATAAATTCAACTTGATTGAAAAGTATCTGATGTCCAGTTTATTATGTCTACTACATGTCCATTAATATTTTACTTAAGGTTTTTTTCATTTTCTGTCAATGAAAGAGACTGGCCAGTACTTTTCAGCTTCTGGTATTTCCTTTTCTAGTTTCCATACTAAAGTTATGTCAGGCTTCATCAAGCAAGATAGAAAATTATATTTTCCCATTTTCTGATTTACTGAGGGGGAAAAAGAAGCATGCCCTTAGCATAAAATTTTCTTTCAGGGAGTTCCCATTGTGGCTCAGGAGAAATGAATCTGACTAGTATCCATGAGGATGCAGGTCTGATCCCTGGCCTCGCTCATGGGTTAGGGATCCGGTGTTGCTGTGGCTGTGGCGTGTGCCGGCAGCTATAGCTCCGATTCAACCCCCAGCCTGGGAACCTCATATGCCACTGGTGCAGCCCTAAAAATAAAATAAAATAAAATTTTTCTTTCAAATGCCTAAAAGGGTTTACTGGTCTAACCATCTGTTCCTGAAAATATTTTCATGTACATCTTTGAAGTACTAAATATAGCTATTCAGATTCTATTACACTTTGTTTCAGTTTGGTTTTTATAGTGGTTTGTCCATTTTATCTACCTTGTCAAATGCCGATGTTAATGGTTTATTTATTATGTGTAGTTAATGTCTGTAAGATTCAGAATACCGTCCCCCTTTATCGTTCTGGAAATTTCCTTGTCTCTCCGCCCCCTGCCATCGTTCTTACTAGGAGGCTTTCAATTCTATTGATCTTTTCAGAGAACCGACCTGTACTTTGCTGATTTTTTTCTATGGCAAGGTTTCTGTTTCCTGCTTTATTAAATTGTATTATTACATTGAGCCTTCATTTTGCTCACATTCTTTGCGTTTAATCTGCTGTGTTATTTCCCTAAATTATGCAAAAAGATGTTCAGATGATTGAGTTTTAATATTCCTCTTTAAGTTTTGTATAGACACACAATTATGAGTTCAGTTCTTTAATAGGGGGCTATTCAGTCATCTAATTATTTTTGATTGAGTTTTGCAGTTCATGTATTTTAAGGAATTGTCGATTTCACCTCCTACATTGTGTAAAGTAAATGCGTAACTTTCTCCTTAATATTTCTTCTTGTCCTGTCAATGTCTAAAGGATCGATCTTCAGAGAAATGCCCTCTTTCAGTCCTGACACTAGCAGCTTGTGTCTTCTCTCTTTTATCCTCATTCAGCCTGGCTTGTGGTTTATCATTTTTATCGACCTTTTCAAAGAAACTTTTTTCGCCATTGATTTTCTATTTTTTCTTTTTGCAATTACATTGATTTTTTTTTATGTTTTCCTTTCTGTTGTTTGATTTGGTCCATTCGCTTTTTTTTTTTTTCCCCTAGTTTCTTCTGGTGGAACTCAAATCACCGGTGTGAGAACTTTCCTCTTTTTTAATATAAACATTTAACACTATAAATGTCCCCTTAAGCCCCTCTACAGCTGTATCCACATGTTTTACTGGTTTTTACCAGGTCTGTTTTCTTTCTTTTTTTACAGTGATAACTCTTTTATTTAATTTGAGTTACAATTTTAATTAGCAATAATAGTAACAACAACACCTGTTAGATCAATGAGTACTTTTTTTGGTACCCACTACATGTGGTTTATGTGTATGTGTTGGTAGATGAGTATAAAACTGTGTTATGTCTTCTTGGAAAATAACTCATCATTTTGTATTGTCCCTTTTCATCCTCAGTAGTCTTGTTCTAAAGGCTTCTATATGATACTCATGCTGGAGTACCAGCTTGCTTCTTTTATGAATGCTTGCAATGTTTGTCTTCTTCCAAGCTTTGCTTATAGCCTATGTACATATTTATATGTAATGTGTGCTTTTTTGGGGGGAGACTGTAGAGCTTGGCCTTTCTTTTTGCTTTCCAAACTGATAATATCTGCCTTTTAATTGTGTATGGTGTACTTGCATTTAATATAATTATTTATACTGTGAGGTTTAAATAGGACATCTTGTTAACTTGTGTTCCATTGGCTTCATCTGTCCTTTGTTCTTTTTTGGCCTGTTTTTGGAGTAATTGGATATCTTTATGGTTTTAATTTATCACAATTGTTGGCATATTCTGTATCTCTAAGTTTTTAGTGCTTACCCTTGGGTTTCAATATACATCTTTGATTCATCACAACCCATGTTTAAATAATACTATGCTGCTTCATGTAAAGTGCTGTGGCTTCATAGCCTTAGAACAATGTCAATTAAATCACCTCTTTTTAAAATATTGGCCATTGATTTTTTTCTTTTTTATTAAAGTTTAATTGATTTACGATACTGTGTTAATTTCATGTGTATGGCATAATGATTTGTTTTGGGTTTTTCAGGAGGGGGCAAATTATATTCCATTATAGGCTATTATAAGATTGAGGGTATACTTCCCTGGGTTATGCAGTAAATCCTTGTTTCTTACCCATTTTATATATAGTTGTTTGTGTCTTAATCTCTTACTCCTAATTTGCCCCTCCTCCTCCTGCTCCCTTTTGGCAATCATTAATTTGTTTTTTTTGGTTTTTTTTACATGTGTGAGTCTGTTTCTGTTTTGTATGTAGATTAATTTGCATTAGTTTTTGTTTTCCACATACAGGTCATGTCATATAGCATTTGTCTTTCTCTACCAGACTTATTTTAGTAAGGATAATATTCTCTAGGTCCATCCATGTTGTTGTAAATGGTAATATTTCATTCTTTTTATGGCTAAGTACATATATATGTATATAATACATTACTGTAATATAATATATATGATATATATGTGTATCTATCTATCTATCTATCCTCATATCTTCTTGAGCCAGTTTTCTGTCAATGGACTTTTAGGTTGTTTACAATATTCTTTCCTACTTTGTCAAAGATTAATTATCCATAGATGTGTGAGTTTATTTCTGGGCTCTCTATTCTGTTCCACTAATCTGCACGTATGTTTTTGTACTAATGCTATGCTGTTTTGATTATTGCAACTTTGTGTATAGCCTGAAGTCTTTTCTCTCAGGATTGTTTTGGCAATTCTGGGTCTTTTGGTGTTCCATATAAAAAACAAACAAAACAAACAAACAAAAAAACCCGTTTTTTTGTTCTATTTTTGTCATGCATTTTGCTTTACATATATCTTAAAGCCATACTACATTGCTACTATTTTTACTTTAGAAAATTCTCTTTTAGAGTCTCTTTTTAAGGAGAAAGGCATTTATATATTTCTATGTATCTTCTTTTTTTAGGCCTTTTAAACTAGTTTGTCCAAATTCAGACTTTAACCTTGTATTTTTTTTGCTTGACAAAACAACTTGTATTAGTTATGGTGGAGAAGTTTAGCCAAACAAATGGACTCGGACATTTCGATTGTTTCACACATAATACCGTTCATCACGTAACAGTACCGGGTAGGGCCTTTATACTGGTGAAGATCCTCTTCTATTCGGCATTCAAATACCTAAGATAACAGCCTCGATTCCCTCCTCAATTCTTGACTTCTGAATTGCCCAAAGTAATGATAACTGCAGGCAGGAGTAAAACAGAGCTTGGAGGATGCGAGTGATCTTGATGCTCAAGGAAGGTCTGGAGGTCGCATACATTACTCCTACCAATATTCCAACAGCTACCTAACTGCGAGGAAGCCTGATAAATGGAATAAATGAATACTGGGTGTCCAGTAAGAAAAGGAAATGGTTTCAGATGAAGAGCTAGTAGTCTCTTCAAGAGACATTGTCTGGGCCTATGTTTTATGCCCCCAATATGTTCTCCCACTTTGTCCTCCAACAACCCTGCAAGAAATGTTATCATGTAGCTGGAGACAAAGTTTTATAATTCAGGTAAGCCAAATGGTTATCTGCCTTTACAGATAAATACGTCCTTGGAACTGGAGCCTAAGAAAAAAATTCAGGAACCAGGCAATCCTGGAGAGAGTGTGAAGGACAGAAAAAGGCAGGCTTGGCTTGAAAGCATACTGGGGGATGAGCAAGAGGCATGCTATCATTTGGCCTAGGAAAATTCACATAATCTGTTTTGAGAGGCAATTATAAATGGAAAAGATTCAGAGGGTAGAAAAGTAGAGGTTTCCGGATAGGCTGCCACTTAGGAAACTCTTAAAGGAGTCGTATAAATTTTAAGAAAAGAAAAATACATTTTTATGGCAAAGTAGACCATTTCCAATTTTTTTGAACATCTCTCACATGAATGAAGGTTCTGATTTGATCTCGTTGAAAAAAGTGTTCAAAATAAATTTCTCCTAATGCATTTCATGATCTTTGCTGGAAGCACGATAAGCACCATGGAAACCAACAAGAGGCTACCAAGTCTCCTTTGTATGTAATTTCTGCAGGGGTGTCTGGCCCAGCTCCTGCTTCTCTCTACTTCATCCACCCTTAAAAGCCACATCTGCTCTCCTGAAAAATGGTGCCATGACCCTAATGTGTGCGCCTCCCACCTCCAATTCTTTGTTGAAAACCAAGTGCTTAAGGTGATGGCATTAGGAGGTGGGGCCGTAGGGGTGATTAGGGTGTGAGGGTGGAGACTTCACAAAGTGGTAGGTGCCTTTTCAGAAGAGGCTCTGGGGAGCTCCCTCACCCCTTTTGCCCTGTGAGGACACGGCAACGGGTTTACAGCCTGGGAGAGGCCCCCACCTGACCATGCTGGCGCCCTCCAGAGTTGTGAGAAATACATTTTTGTGGTTTATAATCCACCCAGTTTGTTGTATTTTGTTCTAACAGCTCAAATGGATTAAGACAATGGATAAAATGCCCCCAGCAAATCAGCAACTGGCTTGAAGAGAGCCTGCAGGTCTTTCCGATTATTTCTCTCTCTCTTTTTCTTTTTACGGCCTCACCTGTGGCATATAGAATTTCCCCACTACTTGTTGAATAGGCAACCCTAGAGTCCCACTGAGCGAGGCTAGGGATCGAACTTGTGTCCTCACAGACACTATGTTAGGTTCCCAACCCAGTGAGCCACAACAAAAACTCTCCTAGTTTTTTCTTTATGCCTCAGAGTCCCATCCTCTTTTGTCACGAGGTTTATACTATTGCAGTTCTTTGTATTTCCAGCATAATTATAATAAAAACCATTTCCCAGGACAAACAGGATGCTGCCTGCCCAGTTTTATTATCACTAAGACCCTGTACTTAGTTGATGTCAATATACACATCCTTTTATAATTTTTACCTCCAACCATGGCTGCATTAACGATATGACTCATTTTCCCCTCTAGATAATTAAAGAGAAAGGAATTTAATGGAGTTGCCTTGTGGTTCAGGACTCAGCATTGTCACTGCTGAAGCTTGCATCACCGCTGTGACTCCAAGATTTAATCCCTGGCCTAGGACATTTTGTTGTGGGTGCATCCAAAAAGAGGAGAGAGAGAGATCTGATGAAAAGCAAATGCAAAGATACAAAGATGTGTCTGAATCATTAGGGAGACTGGAGAACAGGCTTTGGTCTGAGCTTTGTGGACTGACTTCGAAAGCAGACCCAGGCCATGCCTCATCCAGAGTCAGAAAACTGGTGAATCAAAAGCTTCCTGTCATCTTCAAGAACCAGGATGCTGCTGCTTTGGTCAAAATTCTTGCAGGCAAAACAGGTGCTTTTCTATCCTACCACTTTCTCCAGGAGTCAGTTCCAAAGTCAGCATCCTCCAGGTGTTAATGTCTCTGATTGATAGATTCTCAGTCTCAACTTGAGTACTCACTGCAGGGGAGTCTGGGAAATGTAGTTTTTATTTCCCCTTTTGCACGCCAGATAAGCACTGGAATGAGCATTCAATAAGTCAATCCGCTACATCTTCCTCTTTCGATAAACAAATTTGTTTTGAATGATCTCTTGACCCTTCTCAAGCTTTACTGTGTCTAAAGTGAGATCTTAATCCTGTGCCTCCTGTTTCTTGGGCTTGTTTGGTCAGAATGAGATACTAATGCATGTCAGTGCACTTGGCAAACAGCAATAGATATCTGCAAGATTCTGTCACTAATGGAGATACTTGAGATTATGTGACCAAAATATGGAAGTTATTTGCCACCAAAATGGAGACTTGTATGTTGCCTCGTGAGTGTTAATAGGAAGGAAACAGCATAATATTCACCCAGTACCTAATAAGGACTGGGGAGTTTCACAGATGACCTCATCAAGTCCCTATATTTGCAAATCATAATGATGCTGGAAATTAAGAGCACTTTCCACACCGAGATTATTTGGGTTTGCTGAATGCTGTAGTAGGTTGGGGCTATCATAAGGCAGATAACTCTGCTCTCCAAAATAATTGAGTATTCTATTTTTTTTGTTGTTTTTTTATTTTTTGTCTTTTTTTTCTTTCTTTCTTTCTTTCTTTTTTTTTTTTTTTGCCTTTTCCAGGGCCGCACCTGCGGCATATGGAGGTTCCCAGGCAAGGGGGTGTCCATTTGGAGTTGTAGCCACTAGCCACAGCCACAGCCACAGCAATGCAGGATCCGAGCCGCATCTGCAACCTACACCACAGCTCACAGCAACACCAGATGCTTAACCCACTGAGTGAGGCCAGGGATCGAACCCGCAACCTCATGGTTCCTAGTCGGATTTGTTAACCACTGAGACATGACGGGAACTCCAAGTATTCTATTTATTTAAAAATACTCGGAAGTATGGAGTTCCCTTCGTGGCTCAGTGGTTAACGAATCTGACTAAGAACCATGAGGTTGCGGGTTCGATCCCTGGCCTTGCTCAGTGGGTTAAGGATCCGGCGTTGCCATGAGCTGTGGTGAAGGCTGCAGACGTGGCTCGGATCCCGCGTTGCTGTGGCTGTGGCGAAGGCCGGCGGCTACAGCTCCTGTTAGACCCCTAGCCTGGGAACCTCCATATGCCGCAGGTGCGGCTCTTCATAAAGGCAAAAAGACAAAAAAAAAAAAAAATACTCGGAAGTCTACTGTGTGTAGGAAAAAAAGACCAAACGATGGATTTCAAAATGCAGAAAGAAAAAATCCAGTTCTTGGTTCCTAAAGAATTTTTGTTCAGATGCTCTCTGCTGTTTTGATATATAAAAAGGAGCCCACTTTTTGTGTGAAGTATGGAAACCGAGGAGAGAAACTCTGCTAGGGCCTTCAAGTATTGTAACATCGTGCTAATGAATGATTAAATAGAGAAAGCATAATTCTCAATCTAAACACTCAAATAATTGGTGAGATGAGACTCAAAGTTTACCAATTAAAATTTTTAAAAGGAGCGAAAGTCTTTATCTGGATTTATTCCTTCTCCCTCTTGGAATGTAAATAAGAATGTCAAAAGATGGAACTGGTCCAGTACAAATTACCTTGAATTTTTATTCATAACTCAGCTTTTTTAAAAAAAAAATTGGCTGTTTCAGAGGGACTGTATGATCCGGTGGCAAGTGGCTCTTTATAGTCATATGGGATTTGATTTATTATCCATCACGTATGAGTTTGAGACGGTTGTTAATTTCCCTAGATTTTTGGAGCCTCTGTTTCCTTATCTTGAAAACATAGATCATAACTGCAGTTTCAATGTTTTTGTAAAAACAGAACGCGTAAGCATTCCTATGGGCATCAGCATGTCTTAGGCCCCACAGTCCCGTCAATGCAGGGGCCTCTAAAATGCAGAATGGGGAGTTCCTGTCGTGGCACAGTGGAAATGAATCCGACTAGGAACCATGAGGTTGCGTGTTCGATCCCTGGCCTCGCTCGGTGGGTTAAGGATCCAGCATTGCTGTGAGCTGTGGTGTAGGCCGCAGACGCAGCTCAGATCTGGCGTTGCTGTGGCTCTGGCGTAGGCTGGAGGCTACAACTCCTATTGGACTCCTAGCCTGGGAACCTCCATATGCTGTGGGTGCGGCCCTAAAACAACAAAAGACAAAAAACAAAAC
The DNA here is from genome assembly GCA_004024745.2 of Catagonus wagneri. NCBI lineage: Eukaryota > Metazoa > Chordata > Mammalia > Artiodactyla > Tayassuidae > Catagonus > Catagonus wagneri. The sequence continues at coordinate 30,106,916 of PVHT020000230.1, read as the reverse complement.
AAAACATAAAGTGCAGAACGGCATCTCTGGTCATGTGGCTGGCCAGCACGCAGTGAGGATTTTTCAGATTTGGAGTACGGGTGGCACAGAAACTGTCCCTGTTCATAGGCAGAGTGGTGGAGGTTAATGGTAGTGAAGGTGCCAGCAGCGACTGGAGCCTTAGGCATAATCGCCAGTCTTGGTGTCACCAGCGATCAGATGGATCCGGGGGAAGAAGCAAGAAAAATGCTGCACAAGTACCCTGCTCCTTGCTGAGTGAAAGGATAAGGAGTGTTGGGCGGGAGACACCTGGAGGGTGAGACCGTTCCCTCCAGACAGAAAGAACCAGGGCCATCGGGACATGTCCTCAAGCTGTAACTCAGGGCCAAGACTCCAGGGGCTGAGGGGAGTTGAAGACGAGGAATGAGGTCTAAAGGGGTAAATTTATCAGACAGGCTACGCTGGTGGATTGTCAGGAACCTAAGGAGCCTCCAAAATCTGTGAAGATATCAGCGATAAGGCATTCACTTAAGACTGGAGCACGAGCTTAGGCCAAATCTTAGGAAAACAAAGCAAAACAAAATTGATGAGGCCTCTCTCAGTCTAAGCTGGATGGATCTGAGTTGCGGGGGAGCTGTGAGCTAGGTGGCTGGTCTGACGAAGGACACTTCCGTGGACTCCATAAAAATACAAAGCAGGTTGGTGAACAGTCTGCTCCACGCTGTGTTTACAGAACATGAGAGGTATTTCTCATTGGAATTCAACTGGCTTTGGATTCTAAAGACGTAATTTGAATTCCTGATCCCTCTATTTTTAAGCAAGTCAGTCAACGTATGAAACACCGCGTACTCATCCTGACTACGCGGTTGAGGGAATCCAGTGAGGTAACTGGCACGAAAAGGTAAAGTAACCTGGGAGTTCCCGTTGTGGCTCAGCAGTAATGAATCAGACTGTTATCCATGAGGACAGCTGTTCGAGCCCTGGCCTCGATCAGTGGGTTAAGGATCCAGTGTTGCTGTGGCTGCGGCGTAGGCCAGCAGCTGTAGCTCCGATTTGACCCCTGGCCGGGGAACTTCCATATGCTGTGGGTGGGGGGCCCTAAAAAGACAAAAAAGAAAGAAAAAAAGGTAGTCTTTATTTTCTTGCTCTAAACCTGTCCTGTCAAATGCAGACACGACATGCGATCATCAAGCGTCTGAAATGTATCAAGTTCTCATTAAGGTGTTTGAAGTTGTAGGACCAAAAAAAAAAAAAATGTAGTCAATCTTGTTACTAGTTGGATGTTTTTGGTTAATAGTTTGAATATCGATGACATGTTAAAATTTGGAACATGTTGAGTTATATCAGATATATTGTTGAAGCGAATTTCACTTGTTTCTTTTTTAATGTGTGTCTTACAACATTTAAAAACTACCTGTGGCTCTCGTTATCTTTCCTTTGGGCGGTGCTGCTCCAAACCATCACCTTTCTCTTCCTCAGGTTGCATCATTGACTGTCATTTGTGCCTCGTCCTCGGTCCTAATGTGAGACACATGATTAAAGGCATCACCTATTTATCCTTGAGCTTGCCCGAGACCACAATGTAAGAAAGTTCAGGGGAGTTCCTATTGTGGCGCAGCGGAAACAAATCTGACTGGTATCCACGAGGATGTGGGTTTGATCCCTGACCTCGCTCAGTGGGTCGGGGATCCAGCGTTGCTGTGGCTGTGATGCAGGCCAGCAACTACAGCTCCAATTCGACCCCTAGTCGGGGAACTTCCGTATGCCGCAGGTACGGCCCTGAAAAGAAAAAGTTCAGGTTCAGAGCTGGGAAACCAGTCTCCTGACTTTCAGAGTCATGCAAGTCCACTGCTACACCTTGTGTCAGAGCAGCGATGAGTGACACAGCGGAACAATGTCTGTTTGGCTCAGCGTCCTCTGTCTGTCCTGCCCTCCCCAGCCCTCTACAGTGGTGGGCTGGCCACCACTCAGTCCTGAACCAATCCTGATGAGGCCTCAGAATGTATGAGAACGTTTCAGCCATCTGTCAGGGAGTCTTGAAATTCGGTCTATTGATCCAAACCTAAAATCAATTTTATGTTAAATAAGCCCCAGCACTTGCTTACCTACTGTGCACAATTTTCTCTTAAAACTCAGGTTGAGACCTAAGGGTTGCATTTTTCCGTGCCCTCATTATTAGCATCGCCAATCCCCCATGCTAAAATTACCAATTCTGCATAGATTCTAGAGAGAGGAGTAGGAGATAAGGAGAGGGCTGTTCCGTGAAAAGAGACCCTTCACACAGAATGGTGAGAGGGTAGTTAAATAAAGGTTTTCATTTTTTTTAAATTTTATAATGATTTTTATTTTTTCCATTATGGCTGGTTTACAGTGTTCTGTCGATTTTCTACTGTACAGCATGGTGGCCCAGTTACCCATACATGTATGCATTCTTTTTTCTTACATTATCATGTTCCATCATAAGTGACTAGATATAGTTCCCTGTGCTGTACAGCAGGATCTCATTGCTTATCCATTCCAAAGGCAATAGTTTGCATCTATTAACCCCCAATTTTTTTCCCCACTAACACGGAGATAATAGAAGAAGAAATAACCCAGCTATTTAGGAATATTGTTTTCGTTTCTTTGTTTTTTCCTGATGAGCCACACCCACTAGTTTAACAGGTAGCTAAGCTTCAACACCAGGTTGACAATTCTCTCCTTGGGCCACTGTTGGCTTTTGTAAATCATTATCGAGCAGGATGCTGCTGTTGTTATTTCTTCGTAGCTTTCTGTCCCCGAACTATCTCAATCTTCCTGAATGGAGATACCTGGAGGTACCGGGAAAAGTCCTGGCATCACTCTTGTGTGAGAGCATTTAATGCAGCAGGCGTGGGGGAGCATGACAATGTCATTGATTAGCACACTGTCCTTACATGGGAGAAACAATTTAGTGGTAAGACTAGATGCCGCAGGTGCCTTTCTGGAAAAAGGGTGATAGTCGTAGGATGCTATTGTGCAAGTCCTAAGGCTTGTATTTTCTCAAACATAGTTTAAAGTCATGTATAATGACCATCTTGGAGCCACAGAAGCTAATGCAGGAGTTCTTGATGCTGGGGGATCATCTGTTCCAAAACCTCAGCCTCAGCAGGTGTCTGCAAAGAGTTTGTAATGAGATGCTCTTGAAGGAACGTGGAGAGAGCGGAGAGGGGCCCGGGCTCTGCATTATCTCTTTTAGACTTTCTCCAGTGTCTCACTCTGGCGATTCCTGTTCCACACTGGGCGTGTATATGCAGCATAAAGTGCTGTTATATTTCTGAAATCAGCGTAAATTCATCCCTTTGTAGACAGATGACCTTTTCATTTCTTCATTATTTATACATGATTACATGTTTTGGATACTGTATAATAAAATTTTAAAGGGGGAAAAAGGAAACTATAAATCCTAGATTCTCAGCTCTTTTTTTTGAACTTGAGAGCTGTTTGAGGAAAAGACCAAAAGCTCCCTGTGTAATTACCATGGATCGGATCAGCCGATACCCACTCCAGATTCCTTCATGTGCATTCCTGTCCTATCAGGGTCAGAAGCCTCAGTATTCTCCAGTTTTTCGCAGCTCTCTTGTTACTGGAGTCGCAGGTAGGATTTAGAGCATCCAATTCAATGTTTTCACCTGAATTCAGAAGAGAGCTAGGAAAGATGGTATCTGCTTAGCTGATTCTGATCATCGCCTGGTCCTGGATCCCAAGGATGTAAGCAGCTTCCCTGATTGGCAGGTACGGTTCTCACTCCAGAACCTTCAGGTTCTGCAAGCCACAGACACATGAATGAGCCAGTTCTGCAGTGTGTTCTGGAAGCTCAGACTAGTAGACTCTGTTTCTTCGGCTCTCATGACAATCTGTTACCTCCTTAATACTCTGTAATAAAGCCCTTGAAACTTTCTAGAGAAGATCCCGCTCTCTGCCAATGTTCCCTGATCAATAACTATAGCATTCAGCATGCATGCCTAAAAATAGAAAAAAAAAAAAAGGGTTCTTCTGCTGGACCCAGGGACATGCAGTGTTCACTCTAAGGCTAGCCTGTCTTCTAGCAATGCTTTGTTACTTGATACTCCCAGTCGATAGTCCAACCAAAATAACGTGACAAAAGTGGGCCAGCTCCACAGCCAGCCTGTAGATGCCATTTTAATTCATGACACAGCTGAACTCTGTTCCCTTGTAACCTGTCATCTGAGTCCTGGGGCCCATTTTGAAAAGCAGAAGCAAACGGGATATGGTCAAAGGCCGTTCTTTTTTAAAGTTCTAAAAAATTCTTGTTATAGTACAGTTGATTTACAATGTCATGCCAATTTCCGCTGTACAGAAAAGTGACCTGGGCATACATGCATATATACACGCCCTTTCTTATATCATCTTCCATCATGGTCTCTCCCAAGAGACTGGACACAGTTCCCTGTGCCGTAGAGCAGGGCCTCATTGCTTATCCATTCTAAATGGGATACTTTGCATCTATTCACCCCAAACTCCCCGTCCATCCCACTCACTCTCCATTCCCTCTTGGCAACCACCAGTCTGTTCTCTATGTCTGAGAGTCTGTTTCTGTTTTGTAGACAGGTTTTTTTTTTTTTTTGTCTTTTTGCCTTTTTATGTAGAGCCACATCTGCGGCATGTGGAGTTCCCAGGCTAGGGGTCTAATCGGAGCTGTAGCTGCCGGCCTTCGCCACAGCCACAGCAATGCGGGATCCGAGCCGCGTCTGCAACCTACACCACAGCTCACGGCAACGCTGGATCCTTAACCCACTGAGCAAGGCCAGGGATTGAACCCGCAACCTCATGGTTCTTAGTCGGATTCGTTAACCACTGAGCCACGAAGGGAACTCCAATTTGTAGACAGGTTTATGTGCAAACTGTGCAAACACAGTTCTTGCACATTTTCTGAGTGTAAATCCAATTTAAGGAAAATTTTAAAATAGGCGAAATTTGCCTTTTGTCCACTGTCTCCCCAATAGACAAATGTCAACTCAGAAACAGAATGGTGTGTGGTAGACGTTTTAAGGGAAATTGGTACAACCCCCCACCCCATCTGCTTCCTCTTTCCCAACATTACACGTGCTCTCCCTGTGACCACACAGAAAACCCTTCTCACCCCACCTCTAGGATTCACAACCCGCATGTTTAGAGCTTCCTAGGAGGGAAGCAAACTAACTGGAGAGAAAGCTGGCCTTAGAGCCAAGACTTGGACCGCCTCATGGAAGACCGTGATTTCCCAAGGGCCAGCACTGGCTGCTCTACAGTGTCTAAGAAAAAATAGCCTTTTCTAAAAACTCACATGGGGAGGGCTCTTAGCATGCAACTCTCTCTCCTCATTCAGAGTGAAAATACTGCAATTATTAGCATCCTTTTCACGAAATACGAGGTTGTTTAATGAACTCATCTGCTTGCTTGGCCTCTCGTGCTTTTCTCTTTTCTGTTCACATCCTCGCATTATGCCAGCTTCCTCTGTGGTGCTGGACTCGTCAACTCCTTTGTCTTCCCCATTCTGACAAATCAGTCAGGACACTGCTCTTTGTTTTTCCCACTGGAAGATGTTTTTTTGTTTGTTTGTTTACCTATTAATTATATAATAGATTTGGCTTCTGAAAATTCTAATACGTGATGAATGAAAATGAAAGGAAGCTGGTAAACTCAGTGCTGAAAGGAGAAGCTTTGCAGATGGAGAGGCCTGGCTTCAGATTCTGTCTCTACTCCTTCCGGCTGTGACAAACTGGGGGGGACCATCTCTGAGCCTAGTTTTCTCTTCTGTGAAATGGGGGACGACGACCCTCTCCTTCTCCCGCTCTTCGTTTTCCTTCTCAAAGACTTCTGATTGGCTGTTATATAGTAGGATGATTTTGTAGAAATCTGGGTCTTGTCTAAGAAGTTATTCTTTGTCTCCTTCATCTTCGGTCTTATCATCTCCTCTCTCGGGATAACTTGCTCTTTTCTTCCCCCTTTCCTCATCTCTCTTAACCAACACTGTCCAAATTTCCCTCAAGACCTCTTCCTATTTTCCTCTTCTACTCCCTTTCCTTCCTCCCTCCTTTCCTTCCTTCTTCCTTCTTTCTCTCCTCCCTCCATCCTTCTTTCCTTCTGTTCTTCATCCCTTCCCTCCTTCCTTCCATCCGTCTTCTTTCTCCTTCTCCTTTACTTCCTCCTCCTTTCTCCTTCTGCTCATCTCCCTTCCCCACCTCCTGCTTTTCCACTCCTCCCAGTCTTCAGCCTCTAGCATCGCTGACTGCTTGCTGTGACCATTTCCATAATGTGAGATTGAACTGGTCTACCAGCATGGACTTGCTTCCAGCTGCCTTATTCCAAAGGAGGGTGGAGAATGCTTGGCGATTCCAAGTATTTTCCAAAAAGAAAGAAGGCACATCCAACAACCTTCCTCCAGATTGACTTTTACCACATTCTTAAGATCATCCAAAACAAATTGGCTGAGACTGTTCTTGGCAAGATTCTGTGCTTCATTTGGTGATGACATGGACCTAAAACATATGGTGGAAGTCAGTGTAGGACAGATAGAGCTGGACAGAGACGCCACTTCAGATAGAGTAATAAATTGGTTCCCCTGCAAAGCACCCATCCTGTAATTTTTTTTTGTCTTTTGTCTTTTTAGGATCACACCCTTGGCATATGGAGGTTCCCAGGCTAGGGGTCAAATCAGAGCTGTAGCTGCCAGCCTATGCCACAGCCACAGCAACGCAGGATCCGAGTCGCATCTGTGACCTACACCGCAGCTCATGGCAATGCCGGATCCTTAACCCACTACGCGAGGCCAGGAATCGAAGCCATGTCCTCATGGATACTAGCTGGGTTCATTAACCACTGAGCCGCAATGGGAACTCCCAACCTGTAGTTTTATTTGAAGTAGGGGCTGACTACTTTGTGGGGGAAGAATTAAAAAGAAGAATCTTTGGGAACAGACTTGTGGTTGCCAAGTGGGCAGGGACTGGGGTTTGGGGGTTAAGAGTGCGAATGATTCCATTTAGAATGGATGGACCATAAGGTCCTACTGTACAGCACAGGGAACTATTTCCAGTCTCCTGGGGTCGACCATGATGGAAAATAATATGAAAAAAGAATATGTATATACATATGTATGACTGAGTCACTTTGCTGTATGGCAGCAATTGGCATGACCTTGTAAATCAACTATAATTTTTTATTTTTAAAAGAAGGATGTTTGGTGGCAAAGCTGTCCTGGGCTAGGGAGAGGCATTACTTTAACATTTGTTGAGAAAATGCTACATTAAATGACTCAAATTATCACACCAGTTTATCTTTCTGCACATATTTATTAAATGCCTACTATGTGCCAGGTGTATTTCCCTGGCTGCTAATATAAATAAAGTTCTTGCTCTTATAGAGCTTACATTCTCGCTGGGAAGATACAGCCAACAAACGCTGGACATAGATACAAGAAATGACAATATAAGGTAACCATACATCCCAAGGAAAAGAAAATTAAGCCGTGAAAGAGGGTAGGAAGAAAGGAAAGATGCAATTCTAGATAGGATGGGTGGGAAAACTGGCGAGCAACCTAGAAACGATGGCAATTTGGACTAGTTCATATGGGGTGGATTTGGAGTTTGATCTGAATGTGTGAAATGAAAGAAACTGATGAGGACTCGAGTCTATAAGTCATCAAGAAGTCAGTCAAAGGCTTTAACCTAGGCATCTGGAAAACGGTGTTGCCAGTTAGGAAGAATTCGAGGGGAGGAAAAAATATTGGGTAAGGAAGACCAAAATGGTATATTTTGTCTATGTTAAAGTTGAGATGCTTCATAGATATTCAGATAGAGATTTCAAGTTAGATATAAAATAAAAAATTTAAGGACAATACATGTATTATACACACAAATATATATGTGTATATATATATATATATATATATATATGGTTTATGATATGCAGTTTTTTAAAAGCTCTAAGGAGTTCTGCAGTAAAGCTAGCTACTGTATCATTATGTATCATTATGTGGCCCAGAATTTCCCATGGCAATTTGGCTAAGAACTCGTTTTGTCTTATGACATGTGTGTGTGTGTGTGTGTGTGTGTGTGTGTGTATAGGAACTAGTGTCCCACCAAAAATTTTTTTTGAGATATGCTGGCAGATAAAGCATGGAGTGGAGACTGAATAATTATGTGTCTTAAAAATTCACTGCTGAATTAAAAATAAAAAAAAAGAAAATTATCCTTGTTCATGTGGAGAGAACTCTGTAGAATCAGTGTTTAACTGATGCGTCTCCTCATTGCATTTATCACAGTGAAATTAGTGAAAAGTCATTGTTGGAGGGAAACTAAGCTTAAATCCAGTGGAGGCAAGATAACGGTTTTTCTCCTGCCACCTTATAAATATGTCAAAACTCTCAAGACCTGAAGCCATGGGTTTTGAATGCGTGGGGGGAGCTGCAAGGGAGCCCTTGGCAGTTGCTTTCAATCTCTTATGCTGATGTAGATTCATGAGGCATGTGGGCAGGCTTTTTGCAAACAGCTGAGTAGAAAGTCACTAGCGTTTAGTATTTAGTGCAATGTATTTAGGTTTTGAAACACTAATTTAATTTAAATACTAGAATGCTGTGACATAGAGGGGAATGGAATGGATTGAAGTGAGAATAAAAAGGTTTCAGAGCACATCCCAGTTGGGAAAGTTAAATATTGTTTCCTAAGTTTTTGTTTCATCTGTGTGTGTGTGTGTGTGTGTGTGTGTGTGTACACTCCCAGATTTGGGGCCAGATCCTACTGATGTACAATATTCTTCCAAAAAACCGTGGACCGTATATTGGAAAAATAAAAATTTCGATGGAAGACTCTGTGATTTAAAAGATGGCACAGAGAAGAAAATGAGAGAAATCCAAATTCAAGAGTCTCTCAGTAGTGGTGTTGGCCCGAGGAGCTCAGATTCAGTTTACCAAACAATTTCTGCCCACTCTCTGTTTTGAATGTATTTTGAATTAGGTCCTTTTGTTTGTAGTCCTACTGTCTTCCCCTAGTCCTAGTAACGGACAGATTGGATTCATCCAGCTCGAACACAGGGACCTCGACTCTGACTTCCCAAACCGCACACCTTATAAGACAAGACCTAAGGGTGAATTTAGCTTATCACGTGGAAACAAAAGGAGCTTCTGTTAGATGCCTGTTTGCCTTAATCACTTGACAATAGGAGAGGGGCTATGATTTGCATAATGGACCGTCATTCATTAGGGCTTCCTGCAATCTGCATCAGCTCAGGCTTCATTTCGTTCCTAGCTTTTTTTTTTCCCCTTAATGGATTTTATTTCAATTATAGGTGTACATAAATCATCACAAGTCAATTTTATAGATTTTTGTATCCCAAACCCCCAGTGCATCCCCCCACCCCCCAGATTGTCTTATTTGAAAAACCAAGGTTTTCCAAAGTCTGTGAGTCATTGTCTGTTCTGTAAAAAGCTTCATTGTGTCTTTTTAGTTTCCACATGTAAGCGGTAGCATTGGGTGTTGCTGTCTAATTGTCTGACTGGTTTCACTTCGCATGATAATTTCTAGGTCCAC